>JAQFYM010006751.1:0-11301 GCA_034694785.1 Agrenia bidenticulata
ATGTTTTTTTTAGTTATATGTTTTCGAGAAATTTAGTAACTTAGCGTTTATATAACTATGTAGCAGCATTTATCCTAACAAACTTTACTGTATACCGTATATTCACAGTTGGGTTCCTCATCTGAAATTGAAATTGTTTTATTTATTTTTTCGCTGTATATTTTTTTTTTATAAGCTTACATTTTTTTGGAGTTAGAATACCTGCGCAACTCGTTTTTGGATTTTTAGTTATATTTTTAATTTTCTCTTTACGGGCCTTACAAGTTTTCCTTTTGATAATTATGTGTATATCCAGAGTTTGCTATTTTATTTACACAAGTAAATCCACGCTGATTTTTAGATTGCATTTCTAACTGCAACAGTTTAATTTCTTGAAATGAAATGGTTTTTCTGGCAACATTGTTCATGTATTTTCTACATCTAAATTATTAGGCTAAGGTTACATACACTGTACATAATTGCATATACTGTTCATATATCAGCAACGATTTTATTTATTTCTATACAGGCTTAAATGAATAACAATTTACAAGGCTCGAACTGTTTACTTAGTATCTATTATTTTTGGTTATGCTGTTGCTTTCCTTTATTTTTGCCCTTAAAACTTGTGTATTTGTAATACTTCTATATGTAATTCTTACAGGTGATAAACCTGGCAAGAAGTTTTAAAATTGCTTGACGCCTATAATTTGCGACGTAGAAGCGATATGTTGTCGCTGGTCTGTTTTTTTCTATACTTAAGTGATCTGACAATTACATCTTAAAATGATCTTGAGATTTTTTAGTGTAAAATAAGTCAATGTATACGCTTGTAAGCAGTGTATAATGTAATTTTTACTAAGTATTTTACTGGTAAGATATTACTTGTCTTTCATCTTAAAAACCTATGCCCTCCAGTGCCCACCTCTAAAGGGTTTTTGTTATTGTGTTTGATATATACATTTTTATTATATATAGCATTAATCAGTGGCGTAGCCAAATTTGTTTATTGACTGGGGCTTGTCAGTGTTGCATCCAAAAAAAGCCTTAAAACACGATTTCATTTCATGTAAATTTAATCATTTTTTTTTTGTAAATTTGTATTTTTAAATTTTTTAATTTTAGATGTGTTGCACATAACTCTGTGAAAACCCCCCTCCCCCACGCATTTATTTAAGCGGTTCTTCTTTCCGAGATAGGCCGAGCCAGAGGTACCAAAAATGAATTAATAATAAAAACAGGTACATAGCCTTTCGAGTTGAACCATTATGGGTGTAATTGGTATTACAAAAACAGAGTCTTTTGCTTGTAACCTACAACTAAGTATACAATAAAATGACGTCGTGTTTTTTCAGACTAAAAAAGCCACCTGTGTACAAATGAAAGGCATTTTTCTAATTCTAATTATTCAAAAAACTAGTTTGCTTATATATAATTCATGAATCTAGTATAGTAAGTCCTTTTGTTATTTCTATATCATCATGAATTTTTATATATTGACCTATTTGCTGTATTAATGCTGCCATAATGGTATTACATAAATCATTACTACAAAAAAAAATCGAAAACTTTTTGTTTTTTCAAGTTAAAAGCCATTTTTCATGATACCGAATCGCTTTATAATGTTGTTTATGTGTAAAACTGCTGGTAATAAGTTTTTTATATATAAAAAGAACTTTACCATGTGATATATCTTCTCCAAAATTTATAGAAAAAAATGGCCAATCATAATGGCCGCTTGGTAATCCCTAACATAGCCTCACACTAACATTTTTATATTTTTATGACTGCAGCGCATCGCATTCGCCCCATCTAGCTTTTCTGGCTACGCTCGTGGCTTATAAGTTATAGAAATTTTATTTTGTACATTGTGCGATAAAATTTGTCCTCGTTTTTGCAAAAAAGAAGTATTGTTTTTGATGTCTGATTGTTACACTATTTCATTACCGAATATACATTTTTTTATAGATAGTTGTATGTTGTTTTTTTATGCTAATGTTATCTTTTATGAAACTATATAAAAGATTTAGTGTTAGCTGTTTCGTTAAAATGATTGGCTGTATATCTTTTAATTAATCAGTTCGTAATGAAAATATATACCTAACAGACCTCTATAAATATCGAATTTGAATGTTAAATTCCGAATTTTCCCGATTTTAGATTTTTATAATTGTAGGATTTTTAACTTCAAATAAAATTTTTAACAGTTTAAACTTTGCCAAAAAGTGCAAAACATACTTTTATAGCCGGTTAAAAAAAAATTGCATATCTCCAATAACACTGAAAAGTTTTTCTTTTATACAAATTACTACCCATATACATAAAAAAAAAATTTTTTTAGCATATAAATAGATAAAAAGTAACTGTTGTAGCATGGAAAGATGCTGTATATAAATCACTTGTATAATATACAGGCTTAATATATGTATGTTTTTTTACTATGTCTTCATAGAATCTTTACAATAATATGAATAATAGCTAGAATTCATGTATTTAAAAATGGTGCTAAAAAAATCCAATGTAACATATAAAACAATATTAATGTGTTCGATAAAAAAAATAGTATGTGGTTACAAAATACTTTGTACGCATTGCGTTTTTTGATGCATTTGTAATTACTCTACACATTTTTTATGTTACATAATGTTTTTAATCTCTATTTTTTAATGTCATAAAAAAAAAAAAGAGTTTACTATAACATAAAATTAGAAATCATTATTTAAAGACGTCTTTTTTGTACTAAATGGTATGTTGTCATATTATTAACTTCATGAAAATACAAGAAAACAAAAAATGTGTCTGGTATATCCTAGATTCTGATAGGACCAATTTTTATACATGGTAATTTTTTATGCCATTTTTCTACTTCATGTACGCTGCTAGTTTCAAGATAAACAAAAAATGCTAGATTTACAAAAAGTATCAATGCAACTTGGTCGTGTTCAATTTTCTGATGCTTTCCTGCGATAGCGCCGTTAAAAGACTAAGTTTTTGTCTATCCAAATGTCTTTTTTTATGCAGTTTACATATAAAATCTTATGTTAAGTATAACCAAAGCTGAAAAGCGATATAAATTCCAGCGACAAAAAATATAAATACTTTAAAATACTTACCCTACTGTAAAAATGTAATTTTTACGTTGTTTGTCATATCTCGAATTTGAGAAAAGCTAAGGATTCAGCATTTTTTACTGTTTCCACATATTTTTAAAACAGAAAATACGTTCCAAAACTGCGTATGTGTCATAAAAAATGCCTTTTTTATAAATTATAGTTATTTTACACTTTCATGTTAATTTTTATGACAAAAAAATTTCAAAAATCTGTAAAATGACATGTATTTAAACGCTTTTTATCTAAATTTGCAGAATATTTTGATATTAGTTGAAAATCCTAATTTAAAAAAAGGCCTGATGAGTATATATTTCTACAACCAAGTTCTAAAATTCATTTGCAAACTCATATTTTTGCTAAAGCAAGACAATAAAAAACTGTTCATGGATTTTAAAAGCCACAAAAGCCTATTTTCGAAAAAAAGTGGAATATATACCTATCCGGTAAAATACAGATGAACAAACAAAATTGTATACATTTTTAAAAAAAAATTTAGAAAAAACAAATTCTTTACACTAAGTCAAAAAAAAATGTTACTAGTTACATACGATAATCAGGGTTTGCAAAACAGTCCTGTTGTAACAAAAAATCCGTATCTTTGTTTTTTGCAATGTTTTGTATTATAGTTAGTATTTATTACTAAATTCACACAATTCTGATATGATTTTTTAAGTTTTTTTATATACAAAAATGAGCATAAATCCGAAAAAAATGGTAAGTCTAACCAATTCTAAAAACGATATACAACCAATATTTATAAAACACCTGCCTATTTTATCTAACTCAACTATGGATTTAAGTTGACTTTTACAATGTCTTTTTATAAAAAAAACTGGCAAAATCTGCGTGCTATCGCGTTTCAACACTAGTATAGAATCGTTTAACATCGTGCAAATTTATTTTTTTTGCATGATATTTTTGTTGATTATCAGTTAATATGCTTTTATAAGCTTTTAATTTTGTTTGTTTTACAATATCAAAGTAATTTCACAGGGAGTTTTTTTTATACAGGGCTTGTAAGCTTTTCGAAAAATACTTATTATTAGCAGTACTGAACAAGTAAAAAAAATAATATAATTGATGCATAAGCGTTTACTAAATGTGAATTTTCTATTTCGGGTTTTTTTTTGCAAAAAAAAAACTATTGTGCGAAAAAAAGGCCGTGCTTTTTTGTAGATGAAACTTTTTAGCCTATGGTAATGCAGACCAGGTCTTTTTCTCGCCTTCTCCGGGTACGCCACTGTAATTTATATACATCTGAACCTCTTAAATGATAAAAATTTTGCGGCATTGTTCGTGTGAAGATGTTTCATTTTTATTTTAATGACTAAGAAATACGCGAATGTGCTATAGACTGTGCTATATATAGATATTTGTCTAGAGTTTTTGTTGTTTTTTTTTAAAAGAAATTCTTGATAATTTTACAAACCTGGGTAAGTATCATTCTTGTATTTATACCACAGGTTTTATTAACTCTGAAAGTTAAATTAGACCATAATAAAAAAAATTTTAGATTAAACGTAAAATTAAATGTTTTATGCCAAACCTGTAATAAATAAATAGAAGAATTCATTAAGGAGCAGAAAACGTTGCTTATAATGTTTTTTTAATTTTTTTTGTAGTAAAAACCTATAAAAAGGTTCTACTTTAAATAACTTGCTGTTATTAAGTTCTATTGCAAAATCTATTTGCGTTTTATTATATGAACTCAAAGGCTTTAGCAAGCGAAATATTTTTGACGAAAAATATAAATCTGTACTTCTTGTACAAATATTGCAACAGGTAAGGAGTATCAAATTTGCAACAGGATATACCATCGAATTTCACGTTGCTAAATTGTATGAAAACGAGTGACCAGTATAGTATTCGAACACAAGGCTAAAAGATACAACAATGACGCTGCTGTCAAATACGATGTTTCATGGTTGACGACATTGGCGTAACCAAACAGCGCAAGAAGGGACCTAGGCCTGTTTCACTTTAAAAGCAACGTAAGCAAACATTTACCGGGGGTCTTTGCAGTGAGCGTTAAAACCAGACCCGTAAAAATAGCTTTATACTGTACTTATGTTTTTAAATATTGTTCCATGTATTATATGTTGTTTAGATAAATCTTGTATCAATATATTTTATGTATATCATGTTATATTAAAAAAATTATAATATATCCATAATGGATACAAAGTTTATTGTTGACACATTATATATTATATGCGATGACAACATCTAATGCTGTGAATGCGGAGACCGAAAAAGGCAATTCAGGGATATAATAAATATCAAAACTTTGTTTCACATTTAAAAAAGCATATCACGAAGCTGATTTATTCTGTTAATAACAGCAACATCAATGATTTAAGGCAAGATTTATAGCAAATCCGCTTATACTAACAAAAAAAAAACATAGTCGCAAATGGAATGACCATAGTATGGCAGAAATTAGTCCTTGCCTACATGTATGATACAAAAACACGTTGTTTACAAAAATTAATACCAAAATCATTCACAGTCGACTGAAATATATATAAATGCTATATAAGAAAAAAAATAATTGTTTAAAAGCAATTTGCCAAAGATCAGTGTTAATTTTGACAGTTTGAGCTACGAAACTGCGCATTTTTCGGTTTTATTCTAAAAAATTGGTAGAAATAAAAATCGATATTACTTACTATAGAGACACATGACGATGCCAGTGAATTTACAATCGAATTATATATTTAAGCTATGGTCAAAATCGCTTGAAATATTTATACAAGCATTATAGTATATTAAATTTAATTATTGATAATGCAAATGTAAAACAGACAATATCAGATCAAAAAAGTATAAAAAATCATCTGTTATAGTCATAGAAGTTATTTAACTATATAAAGAATACAATCTAATATTAACTAGTATGAACCTATTTTCCACAAAAAAAAACATGAAGATAAAAAGACGAACTCATAAATGCGCAATAATACATAAAAAAAAACAGAATCGATGCCGCAAGTGTCTAATATTGTAAATGAGACTCTATGTATTTAATGAAGAACAAAAAATATTGGAAGTTTTTTCCGCTGTAATTCTATTTATGATACAAATACAAAAACATGTAAAACAATTGAGCAAAAACACGCCGAGGACGTATATCTAATTCTAAAGTAAATTTTTATTAGCCATCAAGATGCTTATATCAAAAACTTGTTTTTTTTTGCAAGAGACTGTATCTTTGAAACAATAATAGAATATCCAGAAATGATTAACTATGTAAGTAAAAACAAAAAATGCCTGAAAAAAAAATTAAAGATAGAAATTGTATATTTTGCAGTGGACAGGGATTACTTTTGAGTAATGAAGAACAAAAAGTGTGAACTTTTGTAAACAATGAAAGCTGCAGAAGAAGATATGTACAGAAAAACACAAAATACAAGACAAAAAATAGTTGATCGTGTTACAAATGAATGATATTTATATGTATAAACGTATGATTAATCATTACATATGCAATTTAAATGTACAAACTTAACGAGTAATTCATCTGTAAGGTTTTTAAGTACAGCAAAAGATAAAATTAACAAAGAAAAAATTTAATGTCAATAAAACAATGTTAAATTAGTATTTTATATAGGCAATTAGACACAATAAGGTTTAAATACATTTAAAGACATAAAAAAAATAAGAGTAAAAATCGAAAATCGAAAATAACCAAGCAACCAAAGATGCTGTAAAATGCAACAAATTTGGTTTGTTTATATTCTCATATACTTACAACGTTTGTTTTTCAGAATTGTATAAATATATTTTTATATATAATATATTTTACAAATATATTTAAAATAAAATATTTTTATTTAGCAAAAATCTTTAATAAATAAAATGTACAATACAATATTCCAAGGGTCTACTCAAAACATACAAAATAAATGTTTTTATAAAAAGTATGTTTTTCAAGTTTTTTGCATTTTTTAACAAAAAAGGCTTGTAATATTTTTTTTTTCCTCTAAACAGTTTTTTTTTTTGTTTTTTTTACCCCCCACTTAAAAAAAATCCTGGTTAAACTACTGGTTGTAAGTGTGTTTTGATTATTCATCGTATTACATTTATACAAAATCTTGTTTTTTTAAGTTTATTTGTGTTTTATTAAAATTTTTAGGTTTAAATTGCTTACACGAAATTAATTTTTTTTGACAGATTTAAAGCAACCAGCATAATGTGATTAATAGATGTTAAACACCATTTGCACTACAACACACATTTGCAAATATTTAGCAGGATATAGTTTATGGTCTATGCATCAGACTTGAATTCTTGTGAGTCTATTTACATAGAATATTTTTATTTTTCAATTGCAAGAAAATGATAATGATTTGTATTTTCGACTTAGTTTGCAGCTGATACATTTTTCTATATATATTGTATTGACGAATTGTATTTCTATTCTGTTTTTTCATCTTTATATAGAATGAATATATTTTGCTCGTTGTTTGCAAAAATGGCTATATTGTATTTTTGGAACAAAATAAATAAGTATTTATTCACATTGTACCAAAAATATGGTATTCAAGACAAAATCTTACAATAAAATATTTTGGTCATTTTTTTATATTATATTACAAAAAGAATTATCGTGAATAAATGTATATGAATATTTCTTATGATTTTTAGTATCAATTTTACGTTTTAAAAATTTAAAAAGTGTAAACTTCTAGCCTTCTCTCGTTTTCGACTAAATTCGTGGCGTTAAACTGTATTTTTTGTACTCGGTTGGTTGTGAGTATGATTGTTTGGGTATATACCAAAAAACCGATTAAAATAAATTTTGGCTTTATACTAAATATACTGCATTGACGATGGTAAATATAAAATATGAGTATTTTGTATATGAACGCATTGACGAAAAAAAAGCGGTCAATCAAAAATACTTCCTAATTTTTTACGACTTGCAAATTTCTTACCTTAAAAATTTTTTCGTATAGAAAAAAGGTTAACGAACAAATTTTTAATTTTTTTATCAATTAAATTATACTATATCTTTGATGCTAGCATTATTAATAAAGCAATTCCATTTTGAAAAAAAAAAATATTGTGTATAAAACATCAATCATTACGTAAATTTTTGTACAGGTACAACCTATTATTTTTTTTTGTCAATAAAAAAACAAAAAAAAGTTAAGAAAAAGCTAAACAAGGCCCTCTTAGTCAAAACTAAAATAAAAACTTTAATTTTCTGTTTTAACTTTTTTTTAATGCTTTTCAAGTTATATATCTCTGGTTTACCCTTATTATAGAAAATTTTGTTGTTTATTTTGCATAGAAAATTTTAAAAAAATGCAAGAATTTTTAAAAATAAATTTTAGTTATTTAATAAGCATATACAATATTTTGTTTGAATTGATTAAAATTTGGCTTTTGACAGATTTTTGTTTAAATATTGTAAAACAGGAATGTAGAGAGTATTTGTATCGAAAAACCGTATTAAGCAATTTTACACATGATATGGATATTAGAAAATATAATCCGTTTTTTTTGTATTTTTTTTGGTTTTTTTACATAGATGTATATTTATATTTTAGAAAACATCTTCTAACTATCACTTTTTGGCGACAAATAGCAGCCGCATACTAGTTACTATTTAACAACGGTAATAAATAATAGAAGGCTTTCTTAAAAAAAATCTGCATATTAAATAAAAGGTGAGATATTTTTTTCAATGTTATAATAAAAAATTAAGACTTTTTAAGCAAAAAATAAAAAGTTTTCCTGATGTGGATTTGAACCGTAATAACCAAAAAAATCATATTTTGTACATAATTTATCCATTTTGACAATTTGAACCATTTCATAATATATGCACTCTGTTTTTTTGCTCCTAGAAACATGTATTTATTTAGGTTTAGTTTGTTTTGGACACATATAATTTTTTGTACGCGATAATACAAAATATACGTTAGACCAGGATACGCCAGATCTGTCTGATTTACACCACTGCTTATGTCAACATACAGTTAGAAGAATTAAGCAACAAGATGTATGCCCAAACCGCATAACTAACTGGCAGGTTTATTTTGACGCCTGGTTTTTTATCAAGGCTATGTCCCTTTTTAATGTTACTTTTAATTACATATATATGCGTTGTTAATGTAATTACAAGTTACTTGACTTTTTACTTCACTTAACAACATTTTCTAGGTATTTAAATACGCAATCTTTAAAAGTGTGGTATGTAAAATATAGCTTCACAAAAAAGTTGTACAGTCTAAAACTGTATATATGCGTAGGTTTCATATATAAGATATGAACACTGTTTTCGCGCAAAATTTAAAAATCTGTTTTCTAGGTTTTTCTTAAATATTAAAAAAAAAACTTGGTCCGCTTAATGCAAAAAAAAAGTATATATATATTGGGAAAATACACTATGTTAAAAAAAAACTGCAAGTAATGTAAGGTACGCGTCTTACACCATGTTAGACGTGTTACGTAAATTAGCACATTTCACAACTATTTTTTAGTTTTTAAAATTTTGAGTTAAGAATAAGCCCACTTGTAAGCACGTAAAATATAATATGCATGTTGCTCCTTTTGTAACTAGTTATAACAAATTCATGTATTACTAAGTTGTTTTTTTGTCATCTGCATACATTTCAATATATATGAATAAACTTATTGTTTTAATGCCTGACATACAAACCCCAATTAGGTTTTTTTAACTGACTATTTTTTTGCACACATATTTTTGCCACAATCAAATGTAAAAAGTTTTATATTTTCTTTAATTAGCGATTAAATAGTCAGTCTGTATTGTCTGCAAGCGTAAACGTCGCAAATACACAAATAATGATTTTGGATGTATTAATGTATACAAAAGTTCGAACTGCGTTATAAGATTTTATATGCTTGTAATCTGTGTTTTTATCTTTTTTTTATGCGGAGAGTCTTAAACGTACCCATAACAAGTACGCTAAATCACAAATGTATGTTAAAACATAAAATTCTTTTTTATTGTACAAAAATATGTTGTATTTAGTGATACTTAATTTTGCTATTTTTGGCTAACAAAAATATACCATCTTCCAATACCCCTAGGGTATTTCATGCCTTAATCAAGTTCATCCGGCATCTTCTTGTCTGTTATGTGCCATGATTTTTTTTTTAATAATGTTATGGTGGCGTGACAAGGATTTTTGATTAATTGAGGAAGCGCAACAATCAACTTATCAGCAAAAAACAAAAAAAAAAATTTGTTGTAGTAAATTAAAATATATTTTAAAAAAATAACCTTTTTTTTGTATGTTTACACGCCCTAAAAAAAACCTCACAAGATTCAGGGTGCAAATTAAAACTAGTAAGACGCCATAGCTTGTGTTATACATGTATTCTAGTAACGCCACGGACACATGCCTATAGTTCTCCTCCGGTAAACTAGCACTGTTACAATAGTATTTAAAAGAACCAATAAAAGTTGCAAACTGGTACCAAATCTGTATTTTTGTATACCTGTGATCTAATTTTACGTTCTAAATACAGTTACTTAAGGCAAACATATGTATGAAATGCGTTTATGAGTAAAAATATTATTGGTCTGCGTACGGACATGCGAAAAAAAAAGTTTAACAAAGTTCTTATAAATCGTCAGATTGTGTTCGGTTGAATTGTAAACAAGTCAAAAAAAATAGAATGAGATGTGTTGTTCTCATTGCTATTTAACTGTAATACATAAAGCTTTTCAAATGCAAATATACATAAATCTTTGATTTATTTTTATATTGATATTATCCAATGCTTATAAAGTTTTTTCCTAGTCTTTTATTGTTAATAATTGCATTTTGATTGTTTGCAGGAGTGTATAGAGATTCCTTTTGATTTCTCCTTATACCAAAAGTATTACTTACATTAAAAATAGCAAAGATGCATAGTTCAGGGTAAAATCTTTTGTTTTTTGTTACGGAGAAATCCGCATGTATCTTACGACTTGTATTAGAGATGACTTTTTTTTGTAAGAAAATATTTTACATAGATATAAATCGCACGATGAAATACATAGTTTATTTATGTTATTTTACTATAATAAAACAACTTTACAAGTCTTTTTATTGTAAAAAGCCAAATTTTTTTTGCAATTGAGAGTTGGTTCTTTTAACTGAGATCGTGTATTTTAACACTCATGCAACACTACAAAAACACACATTTTTTTTTATTTCTTTTGTAAATGATTTGTAGATGCACTTCT
>JAQFYM010006752.1:0-11300 GCA_034694785.1 Agrenia bidenticulata
TTTTTTTTTCAAAAAAAAAAAAAATTAACTGTAATTTTTAAGTATATTTTCTGTTTTTCCTAGTTAAAAACTCAGTGAAATGACATATACTATGCTATAATAAATGCAGCTATTGTTATATCATTAGTAATATTCATTTTAAATTTCATATATTTTTTTATAAATAAATTATGTAAATATATAGATATTTTTGTACAATAATAACTTGACAGCCAAACTTATCCGCCAACTTAAATAGTGTAAAAAATGACAGGGTGAATCTGTTTGGAAAATAAAAGTTTTTTTTGGCACAAACTGTTTTTTATAATTTAAACAGGTCTAGGTAAACGTATCTGAGTAAACAAAAACCTGTTTATTATAGCCAAAACTGTTTTTTTAGCAAAAACTGCTTATTTTAGCAAAAACTGTCTTTGCATATAAACATGTTTTTTTATTTTAGCCCCAACTTCTACCGGTATTAAAAAACACGTCGCGACATTTATAATACGTAAATTTAAAAAACGTGTAAAATAAGCCTTGAATATGAACTAAACCCTGATTTTTAGAATAGTTGTATTATAAATAAAACAAATTGTTGGCCTTATTTATTATTTACTCAACATTTATATTTTTAAAACTATGACTATTTAAACTGGTTGTATTTTTTTCGATTGAAAAAATCTGTTTTTAATAGTTTAAATCAAATAGTCGCTTTCAGATTGAATTTTTTATAATAAACTGTTTATATGCAAAAACAGTTTTTTTAAAACAGTCAGACAGATTCACCCGCAGATTTGCAGTAAAGCAAATGCAGTCTTTATATGTAAAATGAAGGATTTAAACCTGTTTTAAAGACAACGTTTACAATGATTACCGTAACATGTAAATGCAGAAAACACTGTATACTCATGTATACCATTGTATACTAATGAAGTGCTGTTTTGAAAAAAGAATTGCGTGATTAGATTAAATGTCTATGCAAATTTTTAATATATCAGAATATTTTTTTTTAAATAATACAACTTTATTTCAATGACAAAATACGGTTATATTCAGTACCTGTTTTTTAGATAAACTTCACATTAATAAGATGCCGTAAATATGCTGACACTACTTTTTGTATATTTCTTACTATACATAATTTTGTTTTTGTTTCATTTACATACATTCATTCTTTTTTACTAGTAACTAAAATGCAAATTTATGCTGAACTCCAATCCTTTAATTTTAATTACTAATCTTGTTTTAAAATGAATTTGAAAATATAAATTTCAACAATAAAAATATTTTTTATTTGTTATTTTTGGATTTTGTTGTATAATTTCTCAAATTTAAGAGGCCTGGTCATGATGTGCAAAAAGACTACGGCCGTTTCTTTTTTATTTATAAAAAAAAACACTTTTTGTGGTTAAACGTATTTTAAAAATATACAGTTGTGTCGTTTTACTAATTTTTAATAACAGTTTAAATCGTTTTAATGAACGTGTCTTTTTTTGCCAAAAAAACGTATATAAAAACAAGCAAAAAACTATGTGTCGTTTTACAGTTATAAAAAAACGGATTTTTTAAGATGCTTAAGGTTGTGTCTTTTTTAGATTTCTCAGTAATAGCATACAGGCATAAACATTTATATCACAAACACATATGTCTTTTGTAAAAGTTCAGGCCCGGGTTGTATACGCTTACTTTTCATGCCATTAAAAAACAGTTAAATTATTTTTTATGTCTTGCCAAGCAGTTTGCATACAAATATAAACATAACGCTATATACAAACTAATATTATCAAATATATCTTTTTGCTATGATGAAAGGTTGAAATGTTATTTGCAGTACCGAATGATAAAGGAATTGGAAGAATATAACAAATCTTAATTTTACGGCAATTAAAATTAAGTGATTGAAAAAGACATTACGTTGCAATTTGCGTATATACCTTACTTGTCTATGCGTCTAATGTTATGTCATATTTTTGAAATAAAAAAATTTTCATAGATTAGACATACATATTTTTTATGATCATTTACACAGTCCATAAAAAGTATTTTCTTACATATTTTTATTTAAAATTATACTTTCAAGTTTCGTTACCCTTCATTTTATAGAAGAGAAGGAAGACAAGAAAAACGAATATTGCCAATTATATGGAACTACATAATCAAATAACAAATAAATAAATAAATTGTTTGTTGCAAGAGTAGAACCTTTGCTTGTTTTATTTTATTTTCTATATTCCTATTTTATCCTATGTCTCAGAAGAACACATAATAAACATCTAACCAGGTGTTTTATTAAGCATGCGCTAGAAAGTGGTCATTTGCAAAATGTGTTTATGACGTCATTGTTCATTGTATAAAGGTGGTTTCCCGTTGTAAAAAAACCACATATGTTTAACAACAAGAACTAGTGTATATAAACGTTTTTTTAAAAGCGTTTCTGCCTGCCGAAAACGACACAAAAATGAAAGTTGATCACTTTTTCGCAAAAAATTTTTTACAAGCGTATTTGATCAAAGAAAAAGACATAAAATACAATACGGACGAAAAGAGTTATTTGCAACGTATTTAAAACAGTTTTTGATCGTTTAAAACGACACGATCGTTTTTTACAACAAATTGAAAAAAACGTCAGCTAATAAACGCCTGTTTATCTGAAAAGAAACGCCCTAACATATTTTGTACTGAAGTATACATTTTAAAATTTTTAGTTGTATTTTTTTATTTTTTTTTCTGATAGACTATTTTGTGATAAAAAAACTCATAATAATTTTTGTTTCCGTTTCTTTTGATACAATCTTATATGTGCTGCTTGCGTCAGGCCGCATAGAAATAACGCAAAAATAAAATTTTTATGCAAAAAAAAACAAAGGTTAATATAAACATTTAGTATACAAGAAGCTTTCTTGCAACGCATTTGCACTCCGTTCACATTTTTGCATTCTATTACTGATAAGTCAATAATCACTAGATAAACAGTTTAAACAGTTATACTAACTACAAAGCGCAACAAAAGTTTTTGCACTATGAAAAGCAGTTTATTTGTAGTATAATGTAATCTTTGTTTGGCGTGGTTGACTTTTGCATGCAGGGAATGTGGAAAAATTTTTAAAGACTAAAGAATGCACTAGTAAAATTTGTTACATAACATGAACATGGCTGCATGATAGTAACTGTAACTGGCTGAACAGTTGTAAATAGACTTAAAAATCTAATTCGATAGCATAATTTGCAGTTAAAACCACATTTATGTGTTTTTTATGTACCAAATGGCAACATTATTTTTATATTTTTCGGCAAAAAAAAACTCTATTTAGATGTGTTCATGTGCAAACTTTGCGCTGTAATATTGATTTATCAATGTATTGCGTTTACTCTTGTATATATTTGAGCTTTGAGTGCTTTCGATCTAACCACAACCATCGTTCTTGACATAAAGCACAAGTTAGAATTACTGAAGTTGCGTAAAGTCATGTTTAAAATATTTTTTTGGTTTTAACCTTTTGTTACCAGTCTATTTTGTAACAAAAAAAATATTTTTTTTGCATTTTAAATGAATTCCAGCATTTTTTTTCTGCATACATTGTTGTATTATTATGCGGTTTATAACACTTAAGTGCCCAAGGTTCACAACCGACAGATAGTGATTATTTTTAAAACCAAAAAGAAATATGCGTGCGTCTCAGGCACTACTAATGCTCACCGGCACACGTTGTAGACTTTAATTTTATGTCCTGGCATGTTCGTTCTGGTTTTTCCTTTTAGAAGGGTTGACGGCAATCTAAACAAAAACTGCTGTTGGATTCATATGTATCCAAAATGCAGGGTTGGCAATCAAAAATACTAAATATAATGTTTATATGCAATTTAGTTATTCATCTTGTGAAGGATATGGGCAAAAGCCTATATTTTTTGAGCGTCTCTAAATAGACTTTGTGCATTTATGGAAGTCGTACTAAAAAGGCTCTAAAGAAACCCTGGACACTTAAGTGTTAATTTTTTTTTTTATTTTAGCGTTTTTGCGCTTTAATTAATGTATGTTATTTACTAAGTTTTTTAAAATATTATACAAAAATAAAATTGCTTTCATGCAGATAAAGCGAAAATTACAATCATATAGCAAGGGTATTTTTTTTGACCAAGACCCTGCTTTTTTGGTAAAAGTTCAAAATGGTTATAATATTACCCCTTTTTACTAACAAGGCCAGAATAATTATATGTAGAAAAAAAGAAACAGCCTTTAACAGATATAAATTGTAGAAAAATGTATTTTAAACCATATGCAACATATGTGTTTTGACATACCGTCTGTAAAATACATATTTTTTCTGGATAAAAATAATCCTTAAAAAAACGTTAATTTTTAACGTTTTATGGTTAAAAAGGGATTACTGTAATTTTTAGGTAATTGTGTGCATATTTAAACGTCTTTAGGATTATTTGGTTTTTTGATTCAATCTTAAAGGTTGTTATATAATATTTTATAGAAAAGAAATACAAGCCAATCGTTTTTCGGTACTACATTAATACGCAAATTTATGCATACTGCTTCCTACCGATAAAGACAAACACATCAGATGTCATCTGTCAATAAAATATCGAAGGAAAACTACCGAAAATAAAAAACACCTAAAATCTTTCATGGGACAAAAAAAAATAGTAAACAAGCGCGATAGTATTTTTAGTTACTAAATTTAATGGGTTTTATATTGGATTATATATTTTCTTTATGTAATGATATTACACCTAATAAAGCGAAATATGATAAATCATCTGACAACAAGAGATTTATTAACATATGTAAGGACTAGATATTTAGTCTTCGGCCATTTTCTTTTTTCAAGTGTTGCATTTCAAACTGAAAGACCAAATAATTTATCTCGCCAGGTGTAGAATTTAACAAGAGAACATTAATTTAGAATCTATTATATAAGACTATATCCGAACATAATTAAAAACTAATTCTAGTTCAATCGGCGAATTAATACACTTAAAGAAAACCATGACAAAATTTATGCACTTATTAACTCTGAGTAAAATCAGAATGGTTTTTCTATATTTTTGGCCACCCAAAATGTTTCTGGGAAACCCACTTTTTATAATCAAATAGGCTAGTCAAATATACTACCTAACACTGACTCGGACAAAACTATGTCAATTTTTTCCTTTTATCGTTGCAAGTGATGAATATTATAAAGCCTGAGTCAGTGTTAGGTGGTATATTTTAGGAGATTATTTAATTACAAAAATCGGGTGGCCCAGAAACAGTTTGGTTTCACAGAATGTAGGAATATCATTAGAAAAGGCGTATAGCATAAATTAAATGTGCATAAATCAGTTTTAAAGACATTTACATTGTAAAATATCATAAAGAGAGTCTTTTTATTTATTTGTAAGACAAAAACCCCAAATTTATTTCATACATTTTTTTTCTACCGAAAATAAGAAACATTTTTTTTACCCATTTGTTTTTATCGGCCGGCTCCGTTACTGCGTTTGATCTGCAAGAAAATTTTTAATTGGTTGTTATATTGCTTTTTATAAAGATGCATTGTGACCAGGGATGGCAGATTCTCACTTTTAAAAAAATTGAGAATATTCTCAGTAACGGTAATTTGTTAACATAATCTTTAGCAGATATTTTTTGTTACAAGGAATTTTAGATGTCATGAAATCACAAAATTATTTTACAAAAAAAAATGAGAAATTGGCATATAAGCAGATAAATTGCTATTTTTGTACGGAATTTTATTATCATAGCATTTTTATTAAAGAATTTATAGTTTTTGTATCTAAAAACATGTCAAACTAAGATTCTTTATAAGTAGGCATAAAGGCAATTTGCTCCTCTGAAAATGTAAGTCCAACTATTGTGATAAAATCTAGGGAATAGAAAACAACTTTTTTTTAAAATAGAATGTAACGTAATAAAGGCCTTTAAAGTGAATTTAAATTGAACATGGGTTTTAATTGTTTTGGTATGTTAGTTTTTTGTTTAAGTGAATATAAAAAGATATAAGATCTTGATTTTGAATAAAAAACACATAATGCAAATGTTGTTTTTTAACATAGTTTGTATTTATTGAATTATTATCGTATTTAATACGTGTGTTTAATAAACTGTTTAACATATTAAAATGTATACCCAAATAAACGTATTAATAAACAAAGTGCATACTTCCACTTAAAAAAAAAGCAGTTCGACAAAACAGGTTGGTTTTTGAAATAAATCCCTGATTCGTAATATGTCTTTTACAGTACTTTTGTAATGTACAATAATCTTCGTGTATAAATACATATTTCTACATATTCTTGCTTAGTATCGACATAATGTTATATGCATAACTGTTATTAAGGAACGTGTTTACTACACACAGAAACTTAGAAAAGCTTTTTTAATGGATTTAAGAATATAATGAAATAATAACTGCAATATAAAAAAATCTATTGACACTTTCGAATGCAAAAAGAGCAACTTAAAAGTGGCACTTTTTTTGTGCGATGTATTAAATGGGTTGAAAGGCTCGCTAAACATTCGCGTTTTAACTCATGGTCTTATAGTAAAATAGTATTCGAAAAGTATTTTTGTGTCTATTTTTGCCCGGAAGCCAGTATTTTGTTTTAATTAATAATAAGCAGTTCCTTTTTTCCTTGCGTTTACATACTTTCAAAAATTTAAACCCCATTTTCTATACTGTACATAACAGGGTTTTTTGTTTTTCACCTTCAATTACAACGAGCTTGTAAATTAGAAACGCAGCGTCTGCTGAGATTTTTATCTAGATGTCAATTTATTAGTTTATAGTCATATACGGTAAACTAGGGAAATACTGGGAGAAAAAATAGAAAAAAGCAAATGTCACCATCGTATTTTTCTTACTAAGTGTAAAGATGTATTTGACCTGATTTTTTTATCGTTAAGTTTAAGGACATGGTTTTTTATATGGTACTAATTGGTATCGTTGCTATTCTTTGACAACTAAAAAAAGAAATCACGAAGAAATTAACAAATGGTACTTTCCAAAATCAAAGGTCGACAATTTTCTCGGGTAATTTCTAAAAATGAGAATATTCTCTTAGGAATATTCTGTTGCCCATCCCTGATGTGACTAGATAAGAACTCTAGGAAAAAACGTACTTCTATCATTACTTTTTAGTATGGGGTGTTGGTCATATTAAATATATCGTAAAATTCTTCGTTTTTGTTATCGGTCGCTAGGGCAACATAAAATTGACTAAAAACGAACAATTTTATCGACCTGAAAATGATAAATTGAACTCATTGACCTTTCGCAAAAATATTTTTTGCACGTCTTTTCCTGTAGAAAAACTTCTAAAATCTGTTTTTTCTAATAAAATATATTATTAAATACTTGATGCAATGGTTCCCGTAAAAAAGATAAAAACCAAAAACAAAAAGTTCATAATGTTTTTAGCTATATTGCTTTAGTTATCATAACTTTTTCATGTATCTTTGCCGTAAGTGCACAGTTTTTTTATTGCTTTATTGAGAACAGCAGAATCTTTTTATAAGTAAATGACTTAATATAAGGCGAATATAAACTTTTATAAATAATAAATTAAAATCAAAATGATATTATTTGCATGATTTTGACTCGTATTAAATTTTGTATTTTTAAAAGAAAATGTCTGTAAATGCCAAGAAATTGCAAATAAACCGAGTTGACGAAACAAAACTATAGCTGACATATATAACCAGATCATTAAAAGCTATATTATTTAAAATATTGTGGTTTTTTATAACAAATAATATATTTTCATTTCAACAATAAATGTATACAAATTATGACCCATATAAGTTACGCGTAAAACACTGCAAACTAGACTTTTATTATCGACAAATACAACATTACGGGGGCATTGCTTTTCTAGGTTTGGTAAAAAGAAAAGCTGTTTTCAAAGCTAGCTGTTCAGTTTTTACCAAAATTTTACTATGTTTTTTTTTCATTGCCTGCACATGGAAACCATATTTTTGTATTTATTTGCATTTTAAGGGGGTAGTAAATTTTGCATTACAAAACAATAATATATTAAATTGATAATTATAAATATATTTAAAATTATTATATTTAGTTACAGGGTCTGTATATAACCCACTCTACTGACAAACTTAAGACTTGTTTACTTTTAGGTGTATGAATCCATTACACGTATTGAAAATACTTGAATTTACAAACAATCAAATACACTAGGTTAGAGATCAAGGAAATTGGATCCCACGTTGTGACCGAGGGAACAGTGCGGGGCCTTGCCGCGCACTGAGACGACAGTCTCAGTGCACATTGAGTGTTTGGCGGAGCAGAAATACTCCGGCCCGCCGCGGGTGCAAGAATTATTTGTTTCGTTTACCATAAAAGTAAATATCAACCTATTGGCGCATCAGTATCATATATTGATTACAACCCTTTTTAAACAAACGAAAAGAGAATAAATAAGTATTATTTAAACGTTATTGTCTCAAAGAAGACAAGCTTCTTAGCGGAGACGCGCCACAATTCAACCCACTATATAAAATACTAAAAGATATTCGATATACTGTGGTGAAGCCCGAGTGGCTTAGGCCTACTTCCTCGGGCGGTCGGGCTTAGTAAATCTTGGGCGGGCGGGCGAACTTCGCCAAACCCCGAGATTTTTTTTTTGCTTAAACTGAACATGTTGCACGCCTTTAAGGTGATGTATATTTTTTGCAATTTTTTAAAGCCAAATATTGCGTCCTACTCCTAATGACCATAAATAAATACACGAAAAAGGTATGTATGCATGCATGTATACTATTATCCGTAATCTTAAAAAAAACCGTATTCCATATTGGATAAGAGTTTCCTTATAATATAAAAAGTCAATTAACAATTAACTACTAACGTCGCTTCTATATAATCTAGTTCGTTGTAAAGATTGCGTAAAAAAAATATAAGAGCAAAATTACTTCACCGCGCCAATCTGTAAATTCTTTAAAATTCTTATGTTTAGGTTTTAGTTTTTTCCGACTTTATCATACTATTTTAATTGAGGACGGTTTTTGGAAACATAAAAATACCAAAAAAAAAATATAATAGAGTACTTAGAAATTTATAATCATACTTGTATTTTCTGACGCTCATGTATAATACTCTTTATTAGAAACAAGCAAAAATACCCAGAATCATATATTTACAAAAAAAGATATTGGCTGTAAACAGGAAGTGTGAATATGGTATGGCCATTTTATGTGTATGGTTTCTTACATGTTTCCCTATCTTGGCCATAATATATAAATATGGCATGTGCAAAAACTAGGCCTTAGAAACATATAAAAGATGTAAATATATATCAAACTTGGGTTTTGACATACCAATGTAGTATTTTGCTTTAAAACGTTTTTGTTAATGTGTAAATGCATTTTAAAAACTCATATAAAAAGTTTTTTGCTTAAAAGTCATGTTTAAATAGTTCAACTTCGCGATTATGTTTTTTCGGTTCATTTATCAATTTTATATACGGTAAATATACTAAAATACAAGTTTCATATGTTTGCTTATACTTTGTAAAATAACTTTATACGGGGTAATGTTGCACATGTGCACGCATTATACTAGAGAAGGTTTTTTTTTTATAAAAAAAAATAACGATAAGGCATTTTAGCAGTATGCTATACTGTCAATACATAATAATTTACAAATAAAATGCTGAAAATACAAATTTATGTCTTTTTCTTTCTTCTGTAGAAAATTGTGTTTTTTAAAATCATCTAAGGTGTATGTATGTTGTAGTTGATAATTATACAATAGATAGTAAAACATGTAATTTTTAAAGGTATAATGTATACTTTGCAAAATATATAATAATGTGTTAGATATTTTTTGTTTTACTTCTTTTTATCACTGATTTTTTAAGACTCGTTTATTCTAGGAAAATAACAAAAGTTCGTTAATTAATGAAATAGTGACGCATAGATAGTAACTATTATACGAATAAAAAGGTTTTGGTAATAGTTTTTTTAAGTAAAAGGGAGCCCATGCTGTATTAGTGGCAAACATTTTACGATATTATAGGAACCTATTTGCCCATTATGGCCATATGTGGTATGAGGCCATATTTTTTTTGGACTCCTGCCTTCCTGGAGACAGAAAGCAAAATATATGTAGATTCTTTTAACACTCTTATTTTAAAACACGTTCTAGTTAAGAACTTGGTAAATAATCAAATGTGTGTCAACCTCAATTTAAAACACAATAATTGTAACTTTTTTTTCCCTCCGGGCCGGGCCTAAGAAACATCGGGCCGTCATACGGACACGGCGGATCGTGCTCGGGCATTTTTGGGCGAGCATTTTTTTCGGGCTATACCCCAGTCAAAATAAAACATAAAAAGCAATAATTATTGGTAAACCGCGTTTTTATGTTTCCAATCTTTTTTTCCGGCAATCAATCTGTATATCCTTTTCTTTTAAAATACTTTTTATGTTTTTTTTACATATGAGATATGTAAAAATATTTTTTGTTTTTTTTAAAATGAATTTTCTTTATTTATTGTACAACTAGAGATATTTCTGCATAATTTGAATAATACAAAAAAATACTAAATAATTGCTTCAATTGACAACACGGTTAATTTTATAGCCAAAGTAAACTTTGTTTGCATTAACGAACACATATATGTGGGTGCTGTTTTTATAGGAGTTAATTTTCGACCTTATTATGTGGTTTTGTGTAAGAATGGGATTTAAAAATAATAGTTATTTTTGTGATTCCGTATGCGATAAGCAGGCTTTAAGAAAAACAAAATTAAGTATGCAAAAAAGTCCAAGAGGTTTTTTTTCGGAAATGGCTTTACAAGTCTGTAGTGCTGTCAAGTACGTGTCCTTGCCTCTTATATTTAAGGCATTTTATCGTTTTACTCTGTGAAAAATTTCTAGCCCTATAAAGTCGGATCTAAAAAAATAACAGTCCCATGCTCAGTAAATACTTTTTAAAACCCGAACAAAACACTTACCCACGTACATGTCGTTTGGTCGCGTCTGAAACCAATCAATAGACTTATTTTTTGGCAGAGTTAGTAGAAACACCACTACTTGAACAAAATATAGAAAAATAAGGTGCAAACAAAAAATAAACATGGAAAGAACGTAATTTATTTTTTACTTTCACTTAGTAATTGAAAGCTTGATATAATTTTTTTAGATAAAAGAGTCACTAGAAAAGATTAAAAAAAGCCCGAGATATCATTTGCTCATACGCATACTTTTTGTGCACATCATTATGTCTGGCAAGCTTGCATATATACGAGGTAATAATTATCGATTTTTGTTGACGTTATTTGTTTCACAT
>JAQFYM010006753.1:0-11300 GCA_034694785.1 Agrenia bidenticulata
CCCTCCTTCCAAAAATTTTTTGCGCCTAAATTTAAGGAGGGTTGTTGTAGTTGAGCTTTTTGTAACATTTAATTTGATGTTTATCGCGTTTTTATAAAAATACACAATTAACATATTTATAATCGAAATTCATGTATTTAAGCGATTCATGAAAAAAAATACAGACTACCATCCTCCCAAAATTTTTGGCATCGCTTTTTCTGTTCATGGCTTAAACATATTTATATCTCTTTGATTTATGTATTTATGGGGGCTTTAAATTTTAAAGTAAAAAGATTTAGCGTCAATTAAAATTTTGCGTTTGCAACATAAGAACAATGAAGAAAAAAACAAAAACATTTAGACATTTTACTGATTCGATGGCAGGTTAAAGGCATAATTATAATCAGGGGTGCATTTCCGTTTTTTTTTCTGGGGGGGGTCATAAAAAATTGTGGGCCCTAAACTATACATATTTGGCAATATTGTCATATATTTTTTGTTTCTAAGGGGTCATGACCCCCCTCAACCCTTTGCATAGCAGCCCTGATTATAATGCATTTATTCTACAGACATTTTTTTTTTGTAAACCGCAATAAAAACATATTTAAAGATATACACACGGTTAGATTAACAACGCCGCAAAGTCTGTCAGATTTTTTTACTACCAGAATTCACTTTTTTAGCGCTTTTTTTGAGTTAAAAGTCATATTTAATATTTTTTTAAAAAAAATAATGCAATTAAAAATAAGCAAAAAAAAACTGTTGAATGACAAAGTTTCTAATTAAATGTGTTTAAAAAACTTTAAAAATTGAGGAAAGTAAAAAAAAATATATTTAAAAAATTTTCTGAATAAAAGTAATTATTACAAATGACATTATAATGCAAAAAATACGCTGAACTGTTTTTTAGCCGTTAGCTACATTTAATAGTCGAATTTGTTACGTTTTTGGCTTTAAAAGTATTTAGAGGTTACAAATGATTTTTTTGCACAGGTACACGTTACATACAACAATTTCTAAAAGCGCTTCCGTTATATTTTTAGTATAAGCACTTAAAATTTGTTTTCTGCAGTTTTTTAACGCCTCGCACGATTTAAAATGTTCACGAATGTATTTTTTATAAAGTACAAGACAGGTGCGTGCCTAGGGGGGTAGGGGATCCACCCCCCCCATCATAACTTAATACGCCTGTATTTAAGTAAGGGTGGGTCACTTTTTGTGCTGAGATTTTTTTGATTTTAGAAATCCAAATAAAAAATTTCTAATACCAATTTTTTCAACAAAAAAATAATGTAAAAAACATCCATAAATTATATTTTTAAGCCTTATTTTTTGCAAAATCACTGTTTAAATCCCGGTACCAAAAGTCCTGGGCACGCCACTGGTACAAAAAGAATTATATAATTGCGATATGTAGTATCCATTTTGTACAAGTTTATATACAAAAAACACTTATTTAAGTTAAGTTTAAGTTTTAAATTTCTAGAAGCAGTTTTTTTTTCAAATTATTTTTTTCTGAGCATTTTATCTTTGGTTTTTGTTTTATTAAATTCAGCGTTAGAACTAGGGTTCAAAAATAAGCCGAAATTGCAATTTTCCCTAAAAAAAGTTAATATTTAAAGCAGTAAATTACACCAAAAATTGTACAGTAACCTATTTCTTACTAATATTTATCAATTATAAAAATTTCTTTACTTTTTTTTTGTTGTTATCTGTTCAAATTTTTTATGAAAACATAAATTCGACCATATTTAAATATCCAACATGACGGCAACAAGAGCTTAAACATATAAAAACCCCTAAATTTAGTAAAAATATACATTTAGTTCTTTTTATAAAATTAATACGCTATCATAGGTTGATTTAATGATGTGTACTATAGGTTTTGTATTAATTTAATATTTTACATTAGTTACTAAAGGCAAAGAAAAATAGCAAAACTATTTTAATAGAGCTGTAAGTTTAAAAGATATTGTATTTTTGAATGCAAAATGCAGACAAATAAACTGTATTATTTATTTACGGTACATCTAGCACTTTTTATATTTTGCCAATTTATTCTGCCAATTTTTGTATCCGTAGTTAGGACCCTGCAATTTATTGAACGTTTTAAACCGTTTTTTCTTTTTTCCCCATAAATGTTTTTTTTTGGTTTCTACCAGCTCAGACGAGTAGACAGGAATTATTAGAACCAAAAATAACCAGTATTTTTTTCAAATTTTTAGGGGGGAATAAACAATTTTTGACAGTTTTTTATAGATTTTTATTATGTATATTTTAAAAATCAAAAAAAAAAAACCTGCGAAAAAGAGCTTGTCGTTCTTATTCAAGTTAAGCGTATTGTTTTCGTGAAAAAAAATATAACCCTTACACACCCTTTTTTGTTTAAAGCGAGCTAGTGTAACATCTTAATTGGGTTGTGAAAAAAAATTAAAAAAACGTTTTTTTTTGCGTCTAACACGGTCTTTCGCTTTTTTAATAAAAAAGCAATCCAAAATGACTAATTTATGTACTATAAATATACATATGTAGTATAAACTAAAGTTCGATATATATAAATACAGAAATAACTTATGCAACTAGACCAACAAAAAGAGTTAAGCAATTGTCAATAAACCCATGCAAATAAAAATGTTTTTGTAAAGCAAAGGCAAATGAAAATATACATAAATTGTTAAAATACAGCTTTTAAATCTATCTTGACATTGGAGGGTGAACTTGTTTGCAGTTGCCTGCACAAAAAGGCACCAAAATTAAAGAAAATGTGAAAGAGAAAGTAGTCGTGAAAAAATGGTCATAAAAGCTTCATGTATTCCATCTTATGTGATTCTAAAGCTATAAAAAATAAAATAGTTTTCTACATAGTCTTTTTTAATGGAATAGTTCTTTATTATAAATCTAGATATTTTTCTTTTAAACATTAAATATCGATTGACCACTACACCCTTATGTATAAGTAATTT
The DNA here is from genome assembly GCA_034694785.1 of Agrenia bidenticulata. Lineage (NCBI taxonomy): Eukaryota > Metazoa > Arthropoda > Collembola > Entomobryomorpha > Isotomidae > Agrenia > Agrenia bidenticulata. Next base: position 2,946 of record JAQFYM010006753.1, read on the forward strand.
ATTGTAAACATATAAGTATTTCTGTTTGATGCCGGATAAAATTAAAAAAACCTTTTTTATGCTAGAAAAATTATGCAGCAAATGATAGTTTTTTTAATAAAAATGACATATTTACAAAATACCTTTTAAACAGATTTACTTCCATCGTTATTTTTTTTTAGTTATTTATGTGATTTTATTTGTCTTTGTCTTAAAATAAGTAACAAATCGTAGCAGTTTAAGTACACGCAAAAAAATCAATTTATGTCATATTAGTCATTGCTTTCAATATGTTATAGACATATTATGGGCCCATCATCTTTGCATTCCACCATTGTTTTTACAATGACCTTAATGTGGTTGCCATATTTTTCAGTCCAAAATGTCAAAAATTTAACTTATAGACTAAAATATTGCTATGGTGAAAAATATTTTTTATCGTAAAATTACGTTTTTTTTAAAAATATATTATTTCTGTGAAAATAATTAAAGTTTTAGAAATATGTTACAGGGTTCTTAGATCTAGTTCGCTTTTTTGTATGCCAATTTCGCATTTTGGCATTTCAACTTTGTCGTCAATACATCAATTTCGTTTTTCACTTTTCAATTTTTTTTTGCGTCTAGAATCAACGCGAAAATATTTTCATGTAAAAACCAAAACTGGAAAAAAATTTTTTAAAATTAAAGCATTATATTAACAGGTAGATGTCGTAAAGATTTATACAAATTTAACTGTTAATTTTATAATTTGTATATTTTTTACAGGTTATATTTTTATATGAAAAATGAGTACGTGTTGTTTTTAGGCAGAAAACGAAATTGAATTGTCAAAATGCACAAATGAATAAAAAACTGCGAATTTGAACTGTTAAATGGAAAGGTTGGCATAAAAATACGAAGTAGACCGTAAAACCCTGTTTTTCTTCAAACTGAATTTTTTGTTTTTAGAGAAATTATATTTTTTTAAAAATACACAAAATGCATATAACATAACAAGACTTTTGCACATTTTTTTATTTTCAAACAATTTTACATAAAAATTTTATCATAATACCGTAATCAAATTCAGCCTTTTAGCCTTTTGCTTTTTTTCCTTTATATTTAGTTGTGGTGAAATAGGAAAAAGTCTTACCATCACTATTTCCATATATGGTAGCACATATAATATATGCAGTGGTGCTTTATAAATTTATTTGCAGAGGGGTCAAAACTGTTAGTTTTATTAGAGTATATGCGCAATTTTTTTTTGGAAAATAAAAATTGAATAGTACAAAAAAAATTCTGATCATGTACAGTATCTGCTTTTTCTAAGGCAAGTTTTTATTCTATATTTTATCCGGGATAAAAAATATACAAGCAAAACATATTTCAGATTTTCTAATGAAATAAAAAATAATGCTATGTAATGAATTTTAAAAAAAATATTTGTAGTGGCAAAAAATCCACCCGAAACATCTCTGAGATTTATCGTTAACAGGTTAAAGGTTTTTATCTAACATTTATTAATATATTTGACTACTTTTCCTTCTTTTAAGTTGACAAAAACTGTCAAATATTTGTAAAATAACGTTCGAAAATTATGTGTGTGCATATAAAACACAACTTATATAATTGTAAGGTTAGTTGTAGTGATAAAACAACAGGAGTGCGTATTTAAAGCGCAGTTCTAGTGTAAGTTTTTACAAAATGTAGTGCTTGTAGCTTATCGCCGTTAACAATCTTTGTCTGATGTTAATCTTTTCTATTTAGCAGATTCGTTTTTTTTGTAATGTAACGGTGCTTTTCATGATGTAAAGCTCTTGCATATCCAAAAAAAATATTTGACATAAATTATATTTTTTTACGTATATATATTTGTGTAAACTTAGGTTTTTTTACATTTTTGGCTGGATGAAAATTTATTTGAGGGGCCTTAGACTTACATAATATAAAAATATTCATCCTGAAAGCTACTTTAAAGATTTTATATTGTTAATATTAAACAAGGGTAAAAAGGTTCTTGTTTGGTAGATATTATACATGTAAAAGGAATAAACCGCATTATCCCGTCAACGTGTAGAATCACACCGCACTTAACCTTAAATTTTTGTTCGTATTATAGTTAGTACGTATTCATAAAGTATCTTTTTTTTCTTTTGTACCAAGCTTATATTTTTATCACTAAGTTTCTTTTTTATTACCAGAAATATTTTTTCGTGCTTTCCATGATTAGTATACGTTTTAAGTAAAACAAATTCTATGCAAATATACGTTTACTTTTTTGTCAAAGAATTCCGATTTTAAAAGAAAACATTCATATATACCTAAAATAACTTAAAAGTTTAATAATTAAAAATGAGAATATATCAAACTAAAGTAAAATAGTAAAAATCCTCAAAATTGCAAAAATTTACAGTTTATTGCACATCATTTCTTTTTTTTATTGTAGATCCTAATTTGCATTCGCCATAAAGCCAAGAAGTTTACTTTTGTTATATAAAACCTTTTAATAGAAAAAGACTATAATAGAAACTCCAAGCATTGACATATACAACTGGTTTTGTGTATGTTTTCAGAACGCACAATAAATTAGTCTTTGTTAGCATTCGTACAAAATGAAATATAATTTCCGATTTTTATACCTTAATATTATAAAAAAAACATATGGTCTCAGTATATCAAATCTAATAAACATAATAATTATTATTATACAATTTCTAGGGCATTTAAAACTAGTTATGTTTTTTTAGCCCATTACAACCCAAATATAAAAAACTTTTTCGATGCGAAATTTACGAAACAAGAATCACAGGGGTTTAAACACCAAAGTTAACATAAAAACTTTTCTGTATATTTATAAATAGATTTTTAGTATTCTACTGGCAGTAATGAACAAAATTTTCTTTGTAAAAAAGTAAGGAGTTCTTACAAAACAGAAATTCAGACTGAAAATAAGGAAAAACAGGTAAACCAAAAATAAGTAATTGTAAGTACTAAAACACACCTTTAAGGGCCAGAATCTGTAAGACCATATAAATATAAACTACCGTCTTTTTTTTAAATATTTTTTCTTTAATTTTTGTAACTAGCGTTGCTTGCTTTTCCGTGTAGATTCCCTGCTCAGATATCAACAATGGCTGAAATGTAGCTTAAACATAAACATTAATCACAAAATTGCTATAAATAGTTTTTTGACTATTTTCAATGCAATAAAAACTTTTAGATAATGTCTTTCAAGAGATAAAAGTTTTTTTTTTTTACACAAATATAAAAGCAAACAAAAAAACAAAATTTCATTTAACTATTGTAATATGCTTGACTTCTATATTGTTTTTTTTTCTAGATGCAAAGATAATTTAAACTTTTTTGAATAATTTCTTTGTAACTCAATACATATAAAAATATATTTCGTAACGAGGTACAAAAAAATATTTGCCAAAATACATTTTGCCAAGGAAGACGGGAAACTTCCCCCCCCCATGTCCCCCCTAAAAAACACCACTAGAAATATGGCATTACTTCTTGCAAAGCTCTGTTATATGTACAAACATGATGCATTTGACTTTATTGTTTGTATTCAATTTACATCTTGTTTGTACTTTGTATAATATGCAGTTGTCATCTTATTTAAAATTTAAAAAAAGAAGAGAAAAAAAAATCATCAATAATGCTTATTCATTATATTGAAATACATATATGCTGTTAAAAATTAATTTCAGTGTATTTATATAGTTTACCTGATCAGCAAAATTTTGTTGCGTAATTTTCAGGCCTTTTGAATTCGTTTTAAATTTGAAAAAAAAATGTTTGAATGTAGCGACTTAAAACAAAAATATTTAATGTAAAACATTATTTTAAAAAACATAATGTTTCTGGCATATGCAAAAAGTCTCGGTCTTTACATGACAAAAAGAAAAAAAAAAAATACGATACGAATATCTAAAACGCTTTAAAATAGTGTTTCTCAGAAAAATTAACATTTTCGAATAAAAGTTCTAAAGTATAAAAACACGATTAATACAATATTTAGGCAAGGATAATTAGCAAGGTGCATTTTAAAACGCAATGCAGAATTATGGATTTCTATAAATTTTTTATTTGCTTGTTTTGCTTAATGTTTACTGAAGTAGTGTGCGACTTTTAAAGTCAAAGAATTGTACATTATATATTGTTTACGCGGTTTAATACTAAAGCCTGGATATTAACAATACTAGTTTTTACATAAAAATAACTTTTTCAATGTTTTTGGGCATAAAAAATTTATAAGACAACTTGAATAAATATTTTGTCATAATTTTTTTTTGAAACATTCTTAATCTTTCAAACTAAATTATTTCACCTTAAAAAAGTAGAAGAGAAACATTTATTAAGTGTAAGCCCTAACTGCGACCTTTTCATACAATGGTATGTGTGTGAGAAGTAACAAAATAGCAAAAAGCTTTGTTTATTTTGCTTTAACTAGGACGGGGTTTTTTATTCGTACAAAAACAGCTCATACGATTTGTTTTTGTTTTGCAAATAACCGCTTGATGCGCAAAAAAAAGAAATTTGGGTTTTAAAAAATATGTAACTCAACATTAATGCTAGTAATAGCTGCTTACCATATGTTTTTATGCATTTCGCCCAGTGGCGTAACTAGGGGGGCTGGGGTAGGGGGTCTGCAAAGCACCCCCCCCAAAAAAAAATTGCGCCCTGAGTTTAAGGGGGGGTGTCGTATAGAAAAGTGTCCCCCGTGGAAAATTGTCCCCTTAAACCAGGGCGAAAAATAAAAAAAATTGTTCAAACAAAATTTCAGCCGACAAATTTGTTTAGATTTGAAAAATAAACCCTTTGGCGTACTCAAATTTATTTACTTGCTAGTTGTTTCTTCAAGTAGATTGACACAATTCTTATATTTCGAAGAAATCCAAATAACAAATGATTACAAAGAGAAAAAAATGATGGAGAAAATATGCGAAAGCACAATAAAACATAATGTAAAGTTATAATCACAACTTAAAAACATTAATAAACATCAAGATGGTTTTATATTAACATTATATGTAAAATAAAAATCTCAATGCTTTAGTTAGTAAATAAACAAGAAAACATACTTGTATCGCTTCAATAATGTATAAAAAACAAAACAAAGAAAAAATAGAACTTGACTTAGACATAAATAAAGCAACTATTTTTAAATTTGATTCCCTTGGTTATGTATCGCGTTTTTATTGAATCATTTTATTTGTTTTGTAAAATACCTTTTTTTGTTGTAATACGAAAGCTATCTGGATCAAAATATACAACTTCTAACTTATATATTTGCAAATAAAAATATGCACAGGCAAATAAACACGAATTTACCCATCCGTTCGGTTAAAAACAAGATGGTGATGTATTTCGAACTTTGTAAAAAGTTTACCTATTTTTTTTTAAAATACTTCTGGCTGTATCTGTATGACCACCTCTGCTTGAATCAACCACGATGCAAGTTTTTTTTATTAATTCATGCTTGTAGCAATCCAATGGATATTTGAAATATTAACTGACAAAAAAATTATATCTTTCGATTCAATAATTTTAGATTTTTGCCACATTGGAACAAAAATTTTCCATTAGGTATTAAACACAGCTAGTGGATAGAAATGTGTGTTTATTATCTCTAAACAATATATCACAAAACATTTTAATTGTATTGTCCGTAATCCAGTTTTTGCCTTTTAAGCTGTGCAAAATTTCTTCATTTAAATTTGTAACGGTATGCAAAAATTCATTTTGTGGTGTGTATATATGCTTTTTAGATATAATTTTTGTGACTTCTTTTTTTTTAGCTATATTTGCTTCCTTTTCAGTATTGATAAAATAATTTTGCTCAAAACTATTAGATCCAACTTTTAAAAAAACCCATAAGTTAAGAATTTGTAGCTAAATTTTGAATGCATCTTCATTAGATTTTTCTTCGCGCAATGCAAATTTTTGGTCTTTTTGAATACCCTTTATGTGCTTAATTTGTGGAACGTCATTTTTAACATTTTTTTGATGCAATTATGTTCTTCTTTTTTTTCTTGTAGATATCACATGTACTTTTCCTCATAATTTTTTCGGGTTTTATTTTCATTTCCATTTTCTTTACATTTTTATCTACTATAAAAATATCATTATTTTTTTTCATTTTCAGCGTTTTTAAAATTACCTATTGTGTCACGAACAGATATTTTTTTAGCTTATCACTATTATAACACCTTTTAAATGTTTTTTTACTTGCTATTTTTTAGTTGAAAAACATTATGGTCATAACATTTGACTATTTTATACATTTTTGAATATTTTTGCGACAAATTTGTCGCCTCTTCTTTGCACCTTTTATGCATTAACAAGTAAAACATTGTCACCCAAAGCGCAGTTAATGACCCCTCCTTTTTTATCATAATGTTGCTTTTGTTTTTTTTGAGCTTTTTGTATATTTAGCAAAGCCTCACTTCTTTTTTGTATAATTGCAATATCTCTATCTTAAACTTCGCTACCTTTTATAGCGGTTCCGTAAAACCACTCCGTAGGAAGAAACGGCTTTTTTCGTTGTTAAGGTAAAATGGTTAAAAATTTGTGCTTTTCAGCAATTTAGTATTAATGGAAAAAAGAATAGGCGAAATAAATTGATCCCAATTATCATGCTGTTTATTAACAAATTTTTCTAATGATCTGCAAAGTGATTGGTTAAAACGTTCCACTAGCCCATTAGTTTGTGGGTGGTATGCACTTGATGTTACGTGCTTTATGTTATAAAACTTTAAAATTTTTGATAAAACATTATTATCAAATTCTTTACTCTGATCGCTCTGTAGTATTTTTAAACATACATATCAGCAAATAATTTGATTATGTAAAATATCAGCTACAGAAGAAGCCGATTTATCACAAATCGGGTAAGCTGTCGCCCAATGAGTGTAATATTCAGTAAGAAATCAAATCTATACGAACACTTTTTTGTTTTTTTAAATAGACCCACAAGATCTATCCCAATTCGCGTAAAAATATCGGTTACTGGAATGGGATGTAAAACTTGCACGTCTTTTTTTATTGGATTTGAATGTTGACATTTTTTACAGAATAGTTCATAGTCTAAAAAGGTTTGATAAATTTGTGGCCAGTATCAATTTCTAGTTGCTTTTTTAAATGTAACATTTACACCAAAATGCCCAGAAGTAGGGTCATCATGTAGCAGATATAGTATATCTTGCGATTCATTAATTAAAAAAAAAACTTTTCTATGTGTCCCTTCAGAAATGTAAAAAAGTTTATCATTTACTGAGCAAAAATCTAAAGATCTTCTCTTAAATGAGCGTCTTTCGTTTTTGTCTGATGCGCTAAAATATGTTTGAATTTTACGAAATTCAAAAAGTTGTTCGTATAGTTTCTTTTCGATTTTAATAGTGAGAAAATAATTATTTTTAAAAAAAGCAGCCAATAAAAATCGCGATTTTTATATAAAATTTGACGTGTTGAAAAATTCATTTTATTTTATTTAAGGTTATTTTTTATTTGTCATTGTATTCAAAGAAGCTTTGACTTATATGTCAATTTATTTAATTTTTGATATTTTGATTCGTAAGTACTATTGTTTTGTTTGTTGCATTCTATTAAGTAGAATTTTTGTAAATGACTTGTTTTAAAATGATTTTTTTAGCTAATTTTTTGATGTGTTCGTTTTTTTGGTTGTTATAAACGTTAGAAATCTAGGCTTATTGCGTAAAATGCAATTTATTGTGTACTATTAGGGCTTTTGCGTTTTTAAAAAAATTATTTTTTTTGGTTGTGTATCAGTGTTGTTTCAAATTTCACTTTGTATTACTATTTTTAACAAATTTCTCTAAAAATTTATACTTTTTTTCAGTGTACGTAAATTTAGTTCTTGTTTTTAGATTTTAGTTACACTTGGACTTATAAGTTGATGCATTTTATTATGTCGCAATATATATGCTTTACGCGAGTAAAAGTATAAATCTAGCATGCGTTGTTAAGTTGTTTTTTATGGTTCGTTTAAAATTCCCTATTGATAATAGAAGATGTTGAGTATAAAAAATGAAGTGGGCTTACAGTAGTTTTGCTTATTTATTTTTTTAACCATATTTTTAGATTTAACAGTATAATATGCCGTTAAATTTAATTGTTACGTAGTAAACATTGAAATTTATAATTTCTCCATAGGTCTGCTTGTACTTTGATGCCAAAACTATAATTTCTAAGTAAAAAATGGTTTATTTATTCATAAATAAATGATTAGAATGATAATATATAACTATCTTGATGTTTATTAATACTTTTATGTTGAGATTGTAACTTTACATTATGTTTTATTGTGCTTTCGCATATGTTCTCCTTCATTTTTTTCTCTTTGTAATCATTTGTTAATTGGATTTC
>JAQFYM010006754.1:0-11297 GCA_034694785.1 Agrenia bidenticulata
TACATATTTTATATTTCGACCTGTGCAGCGAAGATACCACTACCTGACAAGCATTTTGCAGCTTGTATTTTAGGCAGTGACTCATTGCTATGTAGTCTAAGACCCAGTTAGTTTAATAAAGTCAAAACAAGCACATTAAGTATTAGACTTATACACTTAGAACTAATATAACCGCAAAAAGTATGCAAATCCCTTACTGTATTGATTTATAGCAAAAATTTACTAAAATTAAGTTCTAAACGAGACTTTTACGTAATTAATAATTTGTTGATGTTTAGGAGATACAAAAATATCTCTTAGTTAAAATATACTTTAACAACAAAACTATAAAAACGCATAGTGAAAGCTTACTAAGACTTACTAAAACGCCTTAAAGCAACAGTATAAAATTTCAATTGCCCCTAACGTTTAAAAAGGAATCGAGAGTTTATATGAAATAATATAAACAAGTTATCCAATTTTTTTTTTCTTTTAGTTTTTGCTACATCAAGCAAATACGATTTTAACAAGCTTATCTTCTGCAAAGTTTCGTCTCCTAAACTAGAACGTAATTTCGTACAAAAAATGCCGGCGGCTGAAAACGCTCTTTCTGATTCGACACTGGTACAGGGTAAACTTATATAGTAGTTGTAAACTCGTTTATGTATTCCTCCGCTGTAATTTTTTTCTATTCTATATTTTTCAAGCTCAAAGAGGGTCAATTCTATGGTTGTTTGTGCCTATCCATATTTCGGAATTACATGGTTTTGCCCTTTAAGCAATTTCTGTTTGCATAAATGTATAGAGATCTACATCATTAAATTTTTCTTCGTTTTCTTATATCATTGGCCTGTTTATATCAGATATATTGCTCCTCATTTTATCTGCTTTAGAATCTTGATGTATTTTACACAGTCTTTCCGCGTGATATACAATGTTTTCTTCTATTTCACTAAAACTATATTTCTACTGGTCAGTTTCATTTGAAAAGAAGATGAATCCATAGTGTAGATATATCAATGCAAAACCTTCTACTATTCTTCTTTTTTTGCATTCTTTTTTCTAGACTTTTATAAGTAAAATGCTTGTCATGCTCTGTGATTTCTGCAATCTTGTTAGAGCAAATTTAATTCCCGCTTCGGCCTTTATTATATTAGAATCTCTTGCACATATCATCTCAACCACGTCTGCAAGTGGCTGTAAACAATCGACTATATCCGAAATAATTGTGAACTCATTTTCTGTATAATCAATATCGCTTTCTATTGTAAAAAGAGCTAAACTTATACATTTTCTGAGTGTTTAAAATATTTTAAGCATATTTAAAATGCTTCCCCATCAGTTTCTTACATCTAAAATTAGCTGAAGTTCGTGCCCAAAATCCCCTATCTATTTTTTGATAGGTTCTAGGGCAGTATCATTCTTAGTCGGTGAATTCTTTACAATTTTTACGAAAGTACGTATCTTTCGCAAAATAGAATAAATATCTTGATCTTTCCAATTTACACTTTCATCTTGCTTTTCTTGACATATAAACCCATCTTCACTATCCGAATCTTCATACGCACTAGTTTCGTCTTCATTTTTATTAACAGCTATATTTTTCAATGGTTCAATCTTATAAAAAACATCAAATATAGCCAGCTGAATTTCCCGAGCTATACATTACTTCTGTGCAACATTTGATATTCAACCCAACTTTACCATCACGCTTGCACCATCAGTAATTGCTCATATTACGTCGTCATCTAAATCAATTCCATATGTTAATAATTCCTGAGATAGTATTTTCTTTGCGGCAACCGCCGTTAGTGATATTTTAAATGGTATAATCCAGGTTACGATGCTGATAAGTTATGTCCTTATAATGAACATTTATATTCATAAGACTTCTATTGGCACAACTAGTGCCTTCATCGAATGTCACACAAAACCTTATATTCCTTGTTATCGCGTCAGCGATTATACTTTTATACATTTCTTTTACGTTCTTAGCATATTTCATTACTATCTCCTTTACTGATGTGTTGGATTTAGGCAAGCTACTCTGCAAGGTTCTAGTAAACATAAACTTCAAATCGCTTGATGTTGTAAAAAGTCGAAAAGAAATACTATCTATACATACCAAGCGAGATAGTATTGCTTCCAGTGTCATTTCTGCGCCAAGCTGCTGATATTTGATAAGCGTGTTGTTCATTGCCTTGTTTTCGTGAAAATTTTACCATCTATGTACTGCTGTATCACGCACCTCAACAAGATCTAGATTATGCATCTTTAGCAGATGAGAATGCATTCCTGATGTACTTGAACCTGTGGTTTTTATTATATCTTCACATTTGTTACATTTTGCTTCGCTTGATGACATTTTAGTAAAGTAAAACGAGTGATGGTATCTGCACCTTATATCTAACAATGACTTGTCTTTACTTATATCCAGGTCGGTCTTGTTTCTATCACAATGCTTTGGCAGTTTTTTCGTCAGTAAGTAAGGGGGATGAAACCGAAAAATAAAAAGGATAAAACCGGTTTTCGATATTGGTCGGTTTCGATATTTTGGGCCGGTACTACCGAGTTCGAAAACCGGGATTGGAAGCCCTTTTAGTTCCCCTACGTACATGCAATTAAAATTTTATAATAAAAAAGCGATTCATCCATTATACGTAAAAAATGAATACAAATACAAAGTTTATATGAATTATATATCTTGCTGATTCGAAAATACCTGATTTGGCAAAAGGCTAGCCTACAGCCAAGTTTCATGACATGCATGTCAGTCCTAGACGACTCAAACGCTCCGGCAATACTTCATACTTAAAGTAAGACCTCTATACTAGTGTATTGTGGTAGGTTGTATGGCGGTCACGCTCGTGCGTGATGCACCATCAGAAGAATAAACTTATGGTTTTGACGAGAATAGAACTCGGGAAATTTGCCACATGTTTGCAAGTTGATACAACTCAGCTAATAGGCTAGCCATTTGGTTTCGTATTCTAGTATTTAAATAAATGCCGATTGTTAACTCTAGGATCTTAGATGGGCATAAGGGACCATAAATGCATCTTTATGTAAATGAATGATTGAAATCAGCGGTTCAGGAAAATAATGTAACTTTTACATAATGGCCATTATGGATGGAAAATGTTTCCATATTTTTTCCATATTATAACCGACCTAGAACAAAAAATATATACATATTATCGAGTTGTAAAATATTGGTAAATGAATTTCAACAAAAATATTAAAGGAAAGCGATATTTGTATTTTAATAGTCTTAGCTAAATATTATAAAAATATCTAATTATATGGTTCTCTTACGTCGCTAGGTAATATAAGTTTAAAAAGCGCTATAAATAAGTAATTCGAAGTTTAATGTATTGCAATTTTTAGATATAAGGTCCCCATATGTTTAATACCTTAAAATCATAAAATACTCCAGATTTGTTTAGCCTTGAACTGTTGTTCATGGCCGTAGATTAAAATTTACGAATATATTAGAAACAGGTATGTATTGATATACTTTATGTAAGGTAATAAATTGTTTGCATTACAAAAATATGATAATTTCAAGTAATTTCTGTAATTAAAAGTAATTCCGCAATGAAAACTTTTAAATATATGCGATACAGCAGTTTTTTTTGCACTCTGCACATTTTTGCAGTTTAATACTATAATAACTTAGAATTTAAATAATTTTAATATTTTTTAGTGCTTTTAAGTGAATCTGTTCAATACTAAACTGATAGAATAAAAATAAATATGTATCCTGAAAATATCCGACCACAGATATGTCAAGTAGAATTTATTAAATTAAAGTAGAAATATACAAAAAGATGTAAAATTCGTAGTACAACCCGTGTTCTTTTCCAAATATGGAAACAATGTAAAGGCTAACAAACTGATTTTATTATTCCAATCATGTTTGTAAACTTGTAAAAGTAAGTTTTTATCTAAATTAAGCTATTAATTTTGGTTTGGTACATTAACAATCGTAATTATATTTTTACTGCCATATTTTACCATTATGGCCATTATGGTTGGAAGACCAAAAAAATCACCGCTCATATTTCCATACCATAATCGGAACCGCTGATCGAAATATGATCAATTTTAAAAAAAATAATATGGATTGCATTTTTATATATCTTAAACAAAATGATTTGTTTAGTGTATCTCTGCACTTGGCTCACACCTAAGGGCATCTCAAAATCCCAGCATAAAATAAATATGTAATTAGGAGCCAATTTAATTTCATAATATAATGTAAATACAGTTACACCCACTTAAGGGCTTATTTATTTGTCAAAAAATACGTTGTTGCAAATTTTTGCCAATTTACGGATATAGCCTTTAAGCTGGGTTTACCGCCAATTTGTACACGAAGTTGTCAGTTTACAAAATATTTCTATTTTACTAAACGCATTAGGGAATACAGCACATTATTGCACATAATGTTAGTAATAACTGCTGAAAATACTAGTAAAAACTTTAAAACAGCGTTGTTCAATAATCTTTATACAGCTATCTTGCATCTAATTAATGATAAGGGTCCTTAAATTAATTTTTCGGTTTATAAATGCAAAAATATTGCTTATTTGCATATTTTGCGTTATAAATGCATATTTTTTATGCATTTATGCGTTTATGTTATTAGAAATATATGTTACTGCATTTTAGTGCGTGTATATAAAGACTTTGAATCAAAAAAATCTTATTCAAAAAATTCAATACGTTTAATTATAAACTATTTAAAATAAAAATGCGTCGGAAATGTATGTTTTATGATACTATAAATTAAAAACTGGATTTTTTGCAAGTTTTATAATATTAGTCTAAATTGTTATGCATTTTGGATGGACTCTATTAATTATATATGCCTTTTTGTAAAATTTTTTGAATAATATGTTATGTATGTAATTTAACTGGGAATGCTGATTTTTTTGATCTTTTTATTTCGCATATGCATCACAGTAAGGTTTCCTAAACAAACCATCTAATTTTTTTAATATTACACTGTAACAACTGAAATGTTTTTTTGGTTTTTCTTTTTCAAAAAGCCCACTAATACTTTATAATAATACGCTCGTTATATTTGTACTTAAAAGGATATATATGTTATTAAGTTGTAGCTTTTACCGGGTTTTGAAATCAAATTGGTCATTCTATAAGGCCATATGGGTTTTTAATACACCCTGTGCAATTTTTTTGACATCAAGAACATATTTGGCATTAAATTAGGTTTTTAGGCATCCAAAGTGATTTTTTTTGTACTAATTGGACTTTTTTTGCAAACTAAAAAATAAAATGCGGTACTAAAAGTTTTCTCTTAAATTTTTTTGGTTTTGTTTTTATATTTTAAACTTGTGTATAAAAGCAAAAGTGAATTAAAAAAATACACAATTGATGATTCAATCATAAGAAATATTATATATTCACGTTATTAAAGGTTATAAATCAAGCGTATGGGGTTATAAATGGCCAACAAATACTTGCAGTAATTATAATTGTTAACAAATATATGTACAGCAGTACCCCCCACTATAAAGACGGTTTTGGTTGTTGATAATTAAAAAATTTCGGTTGAAATGAATCATAAAAAAATATACAAAAGTGCAAACACTTTGTTTTGGTATTTCAGGCTTTTAAGTAATATGCATTTTTTTTAGAAATTTGAGGCGTAATTTGACACCCCTAATTAAACGTATAAAGAAAGATTCTCTTTTCTTGAAAAAAATCATTTTGGTAGGTCAATTTATTGGGTATCAAGCCTGCACACTATGGCTGTAATAAAAAACAGCAGCTTTTTTCGTTTTGACAGACCAGTTAAGTACATTTATCTCAAAAAGATTTTTTACCCCTCTTAAGAACTAAAGAGTTGCCTATGCTTAGATCAGGGGTCGAAAAAATTAGGGTGGGAATTTATTGGATTTAAGTGATTTTTAGTGACAATGCGGGATTATTAAAATTTCTTTGTAAAAATTAATTAAGACCTAAAACTATTTTAAAATAACCTGTTAGGTCACAAATAATTTTGCAAATTAGCATATATATATATTTTTATCGTTGTATTAAATTCATTGGCTATAGGTCAAAATCATTTTTAGGATTCAGTTACATAAAACTTATGGCAAAAAGGTAACACAAACGGAAATTTGTTAAATTTGGTTTGAATCCTACAATGTATCTATTATATTTAGTATTAAATGAAACTATATAGCCGTAAATAATATAAAGATAATCATTTTCGTAGACGAAACTCTTTTAGTTTTGACGATACATAAATATTTGTTTTAAAACTTAGTCAAGTCAAGCCAAACTTAAAATATCAGCTTGTGGCTCTTTATTGTTTTAAAACAGTATAAGGATAATATCACGCGTAAATTAGAATGCGCAGACGCATAAAAGTGTGATATTATAGCCAGGCCATCAGATTTATGTCAATTTGCATGCTTTCTTAAAAAACATGCGGTGATTTGCTGATGCATAGAGGCATTCCTGTAAAAAATTATCTAAATGCTAAAATGTTAAGAGATTAACGAACTTTTTCCGACAATAATTGGAAATATCTTCCAAAAATTTGATTATATGTTAGAAAACACTGAAAACCGGTTAACAGTAAATATAATTATAAAAAAATCATAATACTATATAGGCATTCTTAATAGCCCCAAGCATTTTTGCGCGTCAACAAGCATATCATTTATTTTTACATGTAATTTTTATTCAATTAAAATGTTGGTTTACGTAGAATAATATTGTTTTTTGTTGTCTTGTAAATATTTTAGTCATTTATTTTTCTTCTTTTTACATTAAAGTAGTATCCTAATCGACATTGCATTGTTTCAACCTTCATACTAGATCTCTTATCGTTAAAAATAAGTTTGCGGCACATAAAGGATGATTCTCCATCTACTGTTTTCAATGGGCAAAAAATTTGATATTAATCAAATTCATTTACTAAAGCGACTTTGTATTTTTAAAAAATTAACAGATCCGGGTAAGTGTCAATTATATTTTTTATTCTACGTTAATCTTCAGGTATATTTATGGAATCATATAAATCTATTACTATTTTAATTTGATCTTAAATATGTAATACCGATTTTTCTAGCATTTTTCATGATCGGTATTTCCTGATATTTGTTGACATATTAAGTTCTTCTTTAAATGAATCTGCAAAGAAGACCTGTCTTAATTCCTCATCTTCATTTTTAGTTTCTAAAAAGTTTTCAATTGAAGGCTGGTCTTTTATAAAAATGTTGCGTACCGTATATAGTCACTCCATCGTATTTCATTTGTAAATTTTGGCCGTGCAATTCTATTATTCGTTTATAATTATTCAAATTCAAATTCTTTTTACTCCGTAAATCAGCTTTTAACTTAGTTGCAAATAACCTACAGTGGGTTACTTCTTGCCACTGTATCAGAATAATTATGGAAGGCTTGGCACAGGCAAAATACATGCTTTAAATTTCCGATGTATTTGCTTCAGAGAGTCCCAACCGAAAGACACTGGGATGCCTTGTCGTATAACAACATATGGAAATTTTTATAAATCTTTTGATTTTTAACTATTTTAACAGCAATTGTATTTACAACACCTATGATTGTATCAGCATTACAGTTATCTATTTCTATGGTTTCGATAAGATAAGGATTATGGTGTTTTTGAGAATCTAGCTCACCAATAAATACATTAAGTATTTTTCGTTGCTTGATAGCTAGACGTTCGTCAAACATGATATAGAAAGGTATGCTCTCAAATTTCTCAAAAATTTGATTCATATCAGTTTCATATTTATTAGGTATTATCTTTTTACTGTATGTCGAACTAGAATATACAGTGAATTTGAAATAGTTTACTATAATGTACATATCAGTGGCGTAACCAGGGGGGGGGAATGCCCCCCTAGAAAAACTCACGCCTGATTTAAGGTGGGGTCCTTTTTTGGGGCGTTTAAAACCCCCGAAAATCATACTTTTTAAAAATTTGTATTTTTAAAATTTTCTTAGAATTTTTTCGTAAAAAATAGTTTTTTTTTTTTGTTGTTTTAGCTCATTTTTTTTGCCCTATCAAAAAACAATCCTGGTTACGCCCCTGGTACATATTGAAGGTAGGGGTATGAGAAATAACTTGAAATTGCAATTTCAAGTATATTTCCTTGCAAAAAGTATTTATTTGTATCCCCTTTAAAACGAGAAGGAGACTGCATAAAGATCTAAAATAAGTGGAGATTTAGTTAAGGACAAACGATTTTTGTGTAAAGACAATTAAAACTATAATAGCCCACTTAAATTGATATTATCTTGTTGTATAGATCTAATAAAAGTCACATAGAGTGGAGTTTCTGGTAAGTGGAATATTATCAATAACTATATTTTTATAATAAGTATAAACATTAAATACAATAATCCGGTAAAGCACACTTATCTATTTATTTACCCCGATCAAGTATTTTTTGGAAGTAAATTATAAGATAACGCACCAAATAGTGTACAACTGATTGGTTTACTTATATTAAAATTGTAATAAAATGTATTTATGTATGCTTTAATTTGTCTTAAGGTTAATAAAGTGATAATTGTTTCTATATGGAAATTTTAAACAAGCCTTAATATATGACCTTAAAACTACATAAATGTATTGTTTTTTTGCTGCAACCGTTTCCGAAAGTCAAGTATTAGTTAATTGTTTTTTTTCTATCACAGTATAATCAATATTTTTTCAAGTACTTTATGTTTTCTTCAAGTACTTTTTGTTTTTTTCAAGTATTTTTTTCAAGTCGAAATCCCAAGCTGTAATTGAAGGGATCATCAAATTATTTCACGGATAAATCATTATGGAACAAAAACTCTAGTAAATTATCCTTTCTTTCATCAATTAAAATTATAGGTGTGGAAAATGAGGCACACGAACCGTTTTAAAAATGCGATTCACATTTCAAATGTACATCTAAGGGATATGTCCCTCGTCAAAATTCACATTTAGGAACACTATTACATACCTTAAAGAAGACAGAATTTATACTGTGTATTGCGAGACATGTGTTTTTATTAATATATCAGGTTATGGCCTTGCTATCTAAAATAGATTTTGTATTTGTCTTGTCTTCATTTCATATTATTTTCCATGTTAATTTAAGAGCCTGGTAAATAAAGAAATATCACTAATAAATCACTAAATACACGATTGCATTAATAATAACCTTTTTTGTATTACCAGCATAAAAAACAAAACTTTTGATCAATATAATGACAAATTTGACAAATTAATTTTTAGTGATTCCCGTAAATTTCCGACCTCTGGCTTAGATATAAAACTATTTACGATTTGGATATGGATATGGATGTGGGTAAAAAAACTTTACCTAAAAAATTGTGCTTCCAATGACGGTACAAAGAGATCGTTTAACAGAGGGGATTCTAAGATAGCATTAATGAAGGGTTATATACATTTTTTTGTTATAAAAAAATAAATATAAAAAAATACGTCACAGTTCATTTATTTTACATATAATCTAAAATCATCGTATGGCTTAACAGATAACAGCTAAAACTATCGCAACTTTGCTGCAACACACTCATTATTATTTTTGCCTATATTTGCACATTTTAATTGGTAAGTATTGTTTTGAAAACCAAATAACGTTTAACTGTATATTTTTATACAATTTATTATATTCTTGTAAATTACGCAGATCAAATATCAAAATTTATAACATTATACACTATAACGCGTTCCTAAACTTCTAAAAGAAAGTTTTTGCGAACCGATTTTCATTTTTTTATACTATTTCATAGTTACCACCTTTTTTAAATTATTTAGGAAAACTTTTTACAGGTCAAATGTCTTACCCGTCACAAACCCCAAAAAAACAAGACTATTATGCAAAATGAACAGAAACATAAGTACAGTTATTCTAGATGTTTTTACAAATCCACAACACATAGGGACTCATTTTTTATGATATACTATTTTGGAAGACATCGGAAGATACAAAAAAATATAACAAATGAATAAATGACTAATATCTATTGATGGTTTCTTGCGCACGATTGAATAAATTTTTCTTCTGCGCAACCCGTTTACTTTTTTCGAATAAAAAGTGTACTTTTATCGCCAAAAAAATATACTTTATGCCAAAAAAACGCACTTTGAAGGTATAAAAAGTTAATTATGTTAGCATAAAAGAACCAGTTACATTATAGACCCATCATTTATGGCCTTAATTTATACAATAAAATGAATTTTATAACTATTAAAATGGGTATTAAATGTGGCACGCGCAGCGCGTCACCCATGCGCAGCGCGCCACCTGCGCTCTTATAATTTCGTAGGCAAAAAGAATAACTTGTAAAATTATTGTATATATATTTTAAATTTCGCAAAATATATTTTTTTATAAATGTTAAAAGTTGACTTTTAAAAATTTTTAACAATTTATTTTCAAAAAATTAATATCTTTCCGGTGTCATTTTTGTTGTATAAGTTGAGAAAATAACATGTTTTTTGCTTTTTAGATGCTGTTATCATTTTAAGTATTGCTTTTTCGCGCTCAAAAAAAGCGCTGCGCATGGGGAATGCACTGCGCGCGCCACATCAAATAAAACATTTTTTTGTTATAAATTCTGTCATAACAGCTTTCTTTTGATTGGTGTCTCTTACTCTATATATTAGACACTCCACTTTTATACTTTAAAGAATAAAAACATGAAAAACTTTATGTTTACATTTTTTTTAAAAGCAAATCTTTTTCAACTACGATAACAATTTAAATTTGCAGTATACTGGACCCACGCATTTTTTTAAGTTATAAAAATGAGTGTTAAAAATTACAAAGTAAATTTTAGTTTACAGACATCGGCTGCTTTAAGTAACGAACTTGTATGTTTTTCCCTGTTACACATATAATCACAAGCAACAGATTATACAAAATATTAGCAGCAAAGCTTATCATTACTCATACCATTTTTTCTTTTATCATGTTGAGTTTTAGAATTATACGTGCTAACATATTTAATGTATATAAAATTAAAAAAATATGCATTAAACTTCATCCTGAGCTTGAACTTTTTTACTGATATATTATAAGATAAGTCTTTGTAGCTTATCACTTTATGATAAAACTGTTTATGTTTTTGACATACAAAAAAAAATATGGAATTTGTAGAAAAGCAATTTTTGTTGGTTTTAAATCTAAGAGTTACCAGGTGCGCACTGAACCTTTGTTTTTTTTTAGCAAAAGCTTCGTATCCAACTAAAATGAGCCTGTAAAATAAAGAACTTAAGTTAAAAAGCATTTTTATTTATTTACGCGCAT
>JAQFYM010006755.1:0-11295 GCA_034694785.1 Agrenia bidenticulata
TTTCTAAGCATGTTGACTCATTTATATTTAAATAAGACTTTATATTATCATAACTCGGTTTATATTTGGTCCAATCGATTTCAAGTGATTCTTTAAGAAAACATTGGTAACAATAAAGCTTCATTTTTATAATTGAGGCTTTGACTGATTGGTAGAGCAACCCAATGCAAAATTTGCGATTGCAAATGCATTTTCTGCAAATTCTTGTATTTTTTAATTTTTATTTTCACCTCGGAAAATGCCAAAGAGAAAAGGAGAAAAAATAGAAAATCAGCTATTTATAAATTTAAAAAAGCTTTGCCGTTATAATTTCTACGTTTGTGTCAAATGAGCTCATTTTTATTCTTTGTGACAAAGATGTATCTTCGAACAGACAATTTTTTATCGATTCTTATCTTGAAATGTCAAAAAATGCAAAAAAAAACAAATGGAGGGGTTCGAGAGACAGAATTAAACATAACATAACATAACTTCATTAGTAAAATTAAATGAACCATTGTAGAAGTTTAAATACAAATGTTTATTATGTTAAATAAGGATAAACCATATTAAGCACATTTCTACAAGCTAATATTCCACCGTATAAATGACGGCTACGATTAGTGTTGTATTTTACCACTGTCAAAAAACATCTATGACAACATAATCAACAAAACGTAGACTATTGAAAGTACAATCTATATCGTAAATGATTTATTTAGACGTTCAATTCTTGGGTTCCTAGCTTCCAATACCATCAAGTATGTTTTTTAGCATTTTATATGTTAGTTACTATATTTTTGTTACATAATCCGTTTAATTTTTTGCAAAATTTGCAAAATTTGCATTTCAGAAATTTTTTATCTATTTTCCTGTTAAGAGATTGGAGATTTATCTGCAATTTTGGGTTGCCCTACTGATTGGGAGTCTTTTTGTGGCACAGAAGATCCATGCTCGCAAAAAATAGATAGCCCACTGGTTTGCAACACATTATTAATTTCAGTATTTGAATCTTGATTCTGTTCAAAAGTTTGATAATCATTTTGTAACGGCGAATGTGTAGCAAATAGCATGGAAATAAACAAATAGACTTTCATTTTGGAATAGTAGGGGGTTAAAATTTTGATGGTATAAAAAATATTAAAAAATAGAGCAGTTACATGTAAAAACTTGAGCATTTCCGATTTATGATGTTTCAATCTAAATTTTATAAAAAACAAATTTTGGTTGCTAATAATTATTTTTTTTAGTCAAAAAAATCTAAAGAAAACATGATTTTACTCAGTTTTAAGCCCTATTCGCAAGTTTTGAAATCCCTTTAGATTCGAAACTATAAAAAGAATTAATAACTTAAAATATAATAACGATTTTTTTTATAAGTTACGCTTTTTTTAACTAGCTTGTATTCACTTAATTTTTATTGCCGCCCTATAACCTTTAATTGACTGCAGAGGGGTAAGATAAGCTAAGCAAACCAACCTTTTCCTTTTTACAAACATTTTCTTATTTTAAGCCAAAGTAAGGCATCCTTGAACTCACATTTTGGTTTTATCTTGTTTGATTTACTTTTTGAATTAGTGCGTATCAAACCGTAACCTATTAAGCAGGGAATTCGTCGTCGGGTATATGTCGAATAATCTTAGTGTTCTTTATTGTTTTAAAGAAACTTTTCAACATCTCTTCATCCACGACTAATTTTCAAAGTGCAGATTTCAGATTTCTAAAGAAGATAATAATAAAAAAATATCAACGTTTATGAAAAAGTTGTCGCAGTATATAGCACATAATATAAATTTGTAAAACAAACTAAAATTAATATTCATTTTAATTCTGACATTACATATCATTATATTTTTGGTATAGCTGCAAATCTAGGAGGGTGTCATTTTGAAAATTGCCCTCGTAAACTGTCACAAATAAAAACTTTTATTTGACTGAATTGATAAATATGCACATTTTTCATAATTTATTTTTTTATAAATTCAATTTACCCTTTTTTAAATTTCGTTGCCTAAAATTTTACTATTGTTACATTTTTTCCTCTGCCTTTCAAAATAAATAAATTGTGGTTTTTTCAAAATAAAAGAAAAAATAATAAACAATAAAACAATAAATGTCAAATATTGAATAAAAAAATGCCATATATAAGTTTATAAAACTTTATTCCCATTAATATAAAATGTTATAAATTTAAACTCATACCAGTCAAGTAAGCGAAATTACAGTGCGTTGGAACTGAAGGAGACAAATGTTTACTAATCACAAATAAAATCCACTTAACATTACACACACTAAACCGTTGTAATTATTTTCTATAAGATAATTGACAACCGTTACATACAAACTTCGCAGTTGAAATCAAAAAAAAAAGAATTTCTTATTGATAAAAAACAACATTGATAAATACTATCTTTTTCCTATCAAATTACATCAAAAAATTATTCGATTCAATTTTTTGATATGTTGTATCCTTGGGAGATTTTTTTTCGTATAATTGTGCTATATTGTCATTACGTTTAGCTTGTTGGTAAATATTTAAATTTTTTACTCGTTTACTCCAATAAATTT
This sequence comes from Agrenia bidenticulata, assembly GCA_034694785.1. Taxonomy (NCBI): domain Eukaryota; kingdom Metazoa; phylum Arthropoda; class Collembola; order Entomobryomorpha; family Isotomidae; genus Agrenia; species Agrenia bidenticulata. The sequence continues at coordinate 2,548 of JAQFYM010006755.1, forward strand.
TTCTATTTACAGTATTATGGCGTTTTTCACGTTTGATAGTTGACATATTCTGCTTCTTAACTTTTGCATATCTTAAAAAATACGTTCATTGATTTTGACATGAGTTTGAATAAAAAATAAAGCGGCATGTCATAAAAAAACAGCGAATCATTGATTCTACAAGTGTCAGCAAAAAATAAATTTCTAAAAACATTTACCAAATACGAAAATTTATTTTATGTTGAATTTAAGGCTTCTATTCGTATATTTTTGGTTTAGGCAAGTTATTTAGCTTTATCAACGTTTACGGGTGCAATTTTTAACGAGACAGCAATTTGTAATAAACAGCGAGGATTATGCAACAGAAACTATACGACGGCGCCGGAACGCGTAACAAAGTTTAATTTTTGGATGGATCCGTATGTTTTTTTGGTACAAAATGTTTCCGGACCTAAAATAAGACTTAAAAACAAAACAATCTTTAAAAAATAGAGTTGTTTTATACAAAATTGTTGTTTTTTACTGATCAAATATTTGGTTTTTTTTTACAAAAGTTTTTTTAGCATCTGTATTACAACAGTAATTTGAAATAGGTTTATATTTAATAAAAAAACACATGTATTTTTTTGTTTAAATTTGTTTTTTAATACTGAAAAAAGCGTTTTCTTGCACTCTCACTGCAATAAAATATCGCAAAATGCGTCATGGGCTAAATATGTGTAAACATAATTTTGTTGTGTCTTTTCTATTTTTACTTTTTACTTTTTTTTTGATGATTTGCATGCCAGAAATATATAAAAAAGATCTATTCAATATGTACATTTTAATAAAAAACCAGTTATTGACACGTTCATACATTCCACATATTTAATTGTGTATGAGATACTCTCATGTATTTTTTATAATGCATATATGCGTCATTACCGTTCCCACGACATAGATTTAGTTTGTGGTAAAGTACAAGTTAAACGAAAAAGTGACCATATACTAAAAAATCTACTGCACTTTTTTAAAATAGATATCATGCAGTTGCCCTACTATATAGTACTTTTTTAAAAAAATATGTTTATCATTAATATTTATGATATACTTTTTTAAGTACGCATTCTTAATTTTAATTTTTACTTATGAAGTCAAATTAAAGATTTTTTGTCATAAAAAACTAGTCATAACGAATATTAAAAAAAATTATGTGAAATTATTTTAACTTGCACACTTGAATGTCTCGAAACAAAAAATTCAAGCAGATAAGTTTTTTATAACAAAAAAGAGTGGGTAATATTTTTATTAGCGTTTCATAACGTTATTTAATAAAACGGTAGTGTGCTTCGCATTTAAGAAATCGCCATACTTAGTTATATGTAAACTTTTTTGTTTTAGTTTTCACATAGCAGAATATTATATCTATTAATTTTTAATGACAGAAAAAAATAAAAATTAATTAAATAAATACATACATACATAATTACGTCATAAATTAGCGTAAAAGATATAGTTTAGTACAATTATTTTTTATACATACAGCATAATATAATTTGGTTACCGTCAATTTCGGCGATTATAAATTATATTTATATTTGTGTTTGTGACATTTTATGTTTAGTTTTAATGTGTAAAGCGACGATATAAATAAATCATAACTTTGGAAGACTCTACGCTAAACTTATTTTGTTAAAATATACAACTAAAAAATTGGAAAATGCATTTTTCAGTAAAAAATATAGCCACATTTTATTTTAAAAGCTTTTTAATTATGGAAATATGTATTACCCATTACAAGTATTTTATGAAAACTAAAAATAATATAATCCATACTGTATTTTGCTTTTACGTAGCATTTTATCAATGTGTTGATCTAATTAGAATCCTGCACTATTTGTTATTGTTTTATCCCGCAGATATCTATAAACAGTCGTTAAAAATAGAGTTGCATGATGTGGTTACTGGGTTTATTATTTTATTATTTTGCGCGTTAATTCTGTTTTCCGATCCAAAACGATTAGCCCAAAGACATTAAAAGAATAACCACCAAAAACAACGTACTTATATATAGAATAAAGTCATCTAAAACATAGAAAACACTTTATTTAAAATTGAAATATAACCTGCCACGTACGTTCGAAAAAATTAATGTTATTTTTACAAAAAAATACTGTTTTTATGTGTTTATATTTTTTTACAAAAACAGTTACGCTTTTTCTGTTTTCAATTTCTGTCAGGTTTATACATGGAAATGTTTAAAATCGAAGTCCAGTAAAAGTATTGACACGGATAACACCATTGACGCACACTCTTCTTAATACTTGTTCCATGTATTGTTTCATTGCTTAGTCCAGCGAAGAAAAACGTAGCATTTTCTAATATTAACAATTTTTTACAATAATGTTTTATTTTAAGTTTTTATATAAAGCTTTTTTACCGCCCTTAATAACAATTTTGAAATCAAATATCTTTTAATATTTTTTCTTGGGTTAATAATGTCTAAATTTACTAAGTTTCATATCACAAAAAAACGCATTTTTTTTAATTAGTGTTTCTTAACCCTTTCGCGATCGTGGGCGATATTTATCGTCCTTTTTATACGGACGAAAATTGAAAAGGTGGATATTCATCGTCCTGTATTTAGCACCAAATTAAAAATAGACGAAATATATCGTCCTCTGAAGGACGAGAAGAATATAAAATGATGATTACCACGAACATCCAGGCCTCAAAACTAAAAAGAAAAAATCAATTCTGTTTATGGTATTGTAATACATTTATATGTATTAGAGAAATCCAGTATATTTACGCATATCTGGGGTTATATGTGAATTCAGATGTTCTTCGTTCCAATTTTTGAATTTTCGTTTACCCCCTATTTTCAAATTAGAAAAGAAAATTTAAGAACGCAAAAGGGTTAAGTAAGTCTGTGTCCGATTGTATCATATTTGCAAATATACTTTCGTTTTTTTTATAAACTAAAAGAAGTAAAACAATAAAAAAGAATATTTTGTAATATCATGATCAAAAATGAATGCGCTATAAATATATAAAACAAGACGATGTATATATTGCATCACAAAAAAAATAGAAGTTATACCAAAATAAAAAACATTTTTTGTTTTACGTGTACGAAAAAAATTCTTTGTTATTCTTTCTTAATATCATGAATTATTTCTATATAGTTATTTGAAGTACATATCATAAAAACTACTTTAAATTTTTTTACAAAGCTGTTTTATTCATGAGATATACTAATATTTTTTCTAATACGGTCTAGAGGCTTTTCTAGCACAGTCGCCGGACCACACTAAAAACAAAACTTGCGGTCTGTTTCGGTCACAAATTCGACAATAAATTTACGTTCTGTAAAGCGAATCTAAAGAAAGGACCAGTATTAGCATTTTTAGAGCTACAACTCGTCTTTCTGCTACATGTTAATTTATTTTAAAACATTATCTGGACTAAATGCAAAAAAAATCTACTGAAAAAAATATTTATGCAAAGAAAAGAGTACAATAAAAAGCCAATATTGTTTTAATTACCTTTTTTGCATATATAAAAAGCAGTTATATATATGCTGCGTTATACCTAAACATTTACAGCAGCGTGATTTTTTTTCTTAAATTTAAATGTTTTTTTTTTCTTTTACATTTTTCAGAATGTATGGCTATATAATGTATTAATAGATATTTAGTGTAGTATAAATTTGCTTATTGTAGTTTTTATCCTGTCATATTTTTATCATATATAGGAAAATTCTTGGATGATAAAATTTTGTCTAGGCCAAATACAAACGATTGTTGTGAAATTAGAGAAGATATGTTTTTGTATCTTTTGTACTGTAATATATTTACTTTTATCCAAAAAAAAGATTTTTCAAGTGCAACGTATAAATATAAAAAGAAAACCATATCAGCAAACTTTTTTTATCAACTACAAAGCAATAATTACGGATATTTTCGTCATGTAAAAAATCAGCTTAAAAGTAAAAAAAAAGTATATTGAGATGCTGGATGAAGCGGGGTTAACAATCTATTTCTTACGAGCTGGCATTTAAATTGACTTTTTATTTAGATTTCTTTTCTTCATATGCATAAAGATCTCCTTTATCATATTTTAAAAACCAATTAAAACCATCAATCTCAAATCAATTAAATCAAATGCTTTACATCAAATATTACGTCTCTACCATTTTGAACAGCGCAAATGTAGATCTTACGGAGATACATTGTTTGCGCACTTCAAATCATATTTTCAACCAATATACTCATTTTTTTTGGATTTAGGTTCTGGGCAAAATTCCATAAAATGATATGCTGCATTTTAGTACCCAGAACCAACAGAGAAAACAAAAAAATGTTTGTGAATTTGTAAAATTTTAGATTATTTCATTTGCAAATTTTTTTTGAAAAATACTATAAGTAATATATTTCTTTGTTATGCCAAATGAACATTATTCTTATAGGCTTCGTTCTGCATTTATTTTGCATTTTTATGTAACATGTTCTTTTACGCCATTTTAAAGATTAACTCATGACGGTAATAACCGTCATAACTCAAAAAATGTCTTTTTGTTATTTGTTTGTATTAGGAAATATAGAGTAACAAATGAAATTTTGCAAACAATACAATTTCTGGTCTATACACTTCTTGCACGCTTTTGGATTGCAGCCTTTTTGGCTTATATTGCACACGTATAGGCACATACGGAAAATTCGAGAAAAAATTTGTTTTCTTAAATCAAATATCTACGTATATGTTTTTTAGAAGACGCTTTGTTATGCAAAAAACGCACAAAACAACACCCTTTTAAATGTAAAAAATTGTTGCCGGAAGTTTTATATACGGGTGTAATAAAATGAGATCATACAGAGACACTATTCTTGCAATGAAAAACATGTAAAACACCAATAAAGCGACGGCGAGAATTAAAACTAGTATAGTATCTATTATACAATAGTTTTATTTGTTTTTGATTATTGATTTTAAACAAAGGATAAAAGGAATAACACATGGCTGTGGTAAGAAGCAGGATGTAAAATATATTTAAAATTTTATGTATGATTTACAGAACCATATAACCTTTGTCGAGTTCCTGTGGCACTGGTGTTTTTACATGTTAGACAGTAGTAGGCAGTATTAGAAAATCAGTATTCTTGTTATTATATATACGCTCTATTTCCGCAGTAAATACTGATGTAATAACAGGATTTTTTTTTTGGTATATATGCATTTTTTTTATTTATTAAAAAAAAATTAAAATAAGTATACATAGAATATTCAGACTAAAGAACGACACATTTTCTAAACACAACTCGTCAGGCACGTATTTGAAAAATGTTTTATAAGTTTTCTTATATTCCTTAAAGTATCTACTCTTACTTTTTTTTGTTAATAGAACATTTGCACACCTTTTATTGCAACGTATAATTGTATCTGCCGATCTGGCTCTTTTAAAAACCATAAAAACGTGTTTTAAAGAAGTTTTTTAAAAAAAACTAAGAAACGTATAATACAATAGTTGAAGAAGTACAAAAGATACTTTACTGTAACAGGTAGGGAAAACAACACTTTTTTACTGTTTTAGCAAACTAGATTATTTAATACGACGAAAAGAATCAAGGTAAAACTTTTATACTCAAGTATTATGTATTTTTCTAAGCATAAAAAAGCTTGCTTTAAAGAGTAAATTCACACTAATAGAAAACGAAGATTCCCTTACATAAAATGCTTACTTTTGCAAAAAGAAAAATATAAAAACGGTCCTATTTTTTTTGTAAGGATTTGCGTATTTCGCAGAAGTGACTTATATTTTTTAAATTTTAAGAGAACACTTCGTGCACTTAACCCGAATTTTTACTGTCCTGAAAAAAAGTCGGAATTCAAAAATGTAAATTTACATAGTTTTGCAATGTTGTGCACGCAAAAAAGCTATCTCATGCTCTGTTATTTTAAACAGTAAAAATGCTCGTGCATTTTGTAATTATATAGTTTCGGATAGTTATGAAAAGGGTCTAAAAATATTGTTAATGTAAATATTTGTCGCAAAAGCTATCTATACGTAGTAGTTATTATTGTGTAGTGTGAATGTAATCTTGTTCAATATAAAACTATTAATATTGGGTTATTAATAACTTCAGAAAATTGGGTTATAAAATCAAGCCAAATAGAACTTAATATGCAACAAAAAAACTTTAAAAGCATGTTAAGCCATGTTTTTTTGTACTGACATACAATTTAGTTTTTTTTTACTAAAGCAACGCAGGTTTTTAAATGCTGTGTATTATTTTAGACTAAAAAAGATTCAGTTCTGTTGTTTTATGAACCCCTATCAGTGTAAAGCCTAAGGATTGCAAAAATGCAGAAAAATCTGTAATCCGGGGTAGGAGATGTTAACTTTGGAAAATGCAGAAACCATAATTATGCAAGATATCTAAGATTATTAGACACAGCTGAAAAATCTAGCGCTATTTATACGCAGCGTTTCATATTGAACTTAAAAAACATATATGCAGTAAATATTTTTTATTTGGCATTGTTTTCATAGCAATTTTTTTGCAGTAATGTTTTTTCTAATACATTTTATACACGCCGACCTTTTATAAAGCTTATCAAAACTTTTACAGTTAGCCTCATTTAAATATTTTTAAAATAAAGTAACTATTTAAATACGAATAAACAACATTCTACAATTTATTAAAATGCCATATTTCTGCAAATATACTTTTCTTCTTATGTTATTAAACTTGCAATGCATTTCAATTTGCAGTGCATCACATTTTTACTGCTTGAAAGTATACTTTTTGAATTGAAATATACATTATAAGTAACAATATTTGCAGTCAGTAATTGCAAAAAACAACGTTTTTTGTCGTTTTTACTGACCTATAATTTGTAAACATAACTTGATGACTTTTTTTTGTAAAAGATAACGTAATACAATCATTTTTTTACTTTCAACTTACTAAATGGATATTTCGTTTTTATTTTTGTCTTAGAGTTTTCATCAAAAATTAAAACTATTATTACTTAAAAACTTACTTTTACCGTATCAAACTTATAGATTTTGTCTTGATTTCGCCTTTTTTTATTTTTCCCTTGTTCTGTACACAAAAATTTAATAAGAGTATGTTAAGATTATTCTATGGTAGGTTTCCGTAAGAATTGTGATCTTAAACTTGCAAGAAAAAAAAGTTATCTATGGTTCAAGGTTTATTGCATAAAAATCCTATATAAAAAAACAACAACGTCAACAAGTATCACAACTTTATGCGTCAATTATTTTTTGTGTTATTGTTCTAATATACAAAGTTTACAGTTATCTAATTTTTGCACTTAATTTTTATCTTTTAATCCTAAAAGCGTTGGCAATAAATCTGTACATTTTACTAAACTAATTTATGCGAGTTTAAGAAGTTGTATTTTTCATTCGACAAAATAAATTTAAATATTTGTATTATATCTTATTTATTTTAAATCTCGTATAAAAATAAAATTCATAATCCCGGGATACGAGATTCGGACTAGTGTTGAAAAATTTCGCCTCACTAAATCACAAATCCCGGAAACGCAAACCCTAAACAAGCCCAATGCCTCTACCCATAGCGGTAAACTTACATAAATATATGCCTGATTATACATATTTATACAAATACACGTAATATTTTTTGTATGTTGCGCCAGTCCATTGACGATAAATTTCAAAAAGGCCTTTGTTTTTTAAAACGCAAATTTGTAGATTTGCATAAGTGCAAGTTAACTTAACAAACAATTTTAGTTGCGCTTGCATTTAAACATAAAACTGATTAAAAACAATTTATCACTGCTATATTACGCATTGATTATTCGCTGAAGGTCACAATTTATAGTGATATTGCTTCGGGTTTAAATGTAATGCTTAATACTAGCAACAGCATAAATAAAAAATGCATACTTATTTGACAGTATTGAGAAAATATATTAGTCTTGTTAACAATCAAATACACTTAAATTCTTTTTCCACGTTTTTTGTACTTATAATAAAGTATGTGCAGTTTAAAAAGTATTCTAAGTATCCTTATAAATGCTTATATGTATCAAACATATTTTCTACACAAAAAAGTTTTTTTTTAGTAAGCAACCTACCATAAGATCGCGATTTTTTTTTCCAAAGACCATATACATCATATAAAGACGTTATTTTACACATGAAACTAACAAATTTCCCATTCCCCGTAGATAAAATTTTTTTTGTAGGGGTTATTTACAGAAAAGAAATAAAAATAATTTTAAGAGTACATTATTTACGTTTTTTTAAACGCGTGTATATAAAAACAAATCATTTTAAATTTATATTGACAAATAAAATGGTTTACTAAATACAAAGACTTAATTTTAGCGCATAAAACAACATTTTAAAATATACATAACAACTTTTTCGACTTCATGGTTTTTGTAGCATTGACTGCATAGATTAAAAAAAAACAATCTGCAGTGAAAACCTATGCAACATGTAAACTTCAGAAAGATTTTTTTTTAAAAAATTACCAATATATAACTTGTTTTTTTAAATAGCAATAATTCAAAACCTTAAATTTAATCCTTATGTTTTTTTATCATAAAGATTGTAAAAAACATTATAATTTTATGTGCATATAGTTCTCTTTTATTCACTATTTTCTGACTCCTAAACTACTTTGTAATAAAAAAAATTATAAAGTGCAGATGCAAGAATTCCTCTTTGTCGAGTCTATGTTAACGGTATACATACCCCTACAACGATATTACGTCATTTTGTATTTTTTT
>JAQFYM010006756.1:0-11289 GCA_034694785.1 Agrenia bidenticulata
ATAGTTTTCTGTTATATAAAAATATATTATTTTGCCCTTAATCACCATCAAAGTGTTACCTGAAACAGGAATTTATTAAACTCGAATACTTTTTAATATATATATTTTGTGGTATTTATAAGGCAATCAGAAATGTCTATATGTTATAAAAACAAGAAAAAATCACTGAAAATATTTTAAGACCATTTGTAACTAATCAAAGCGGTAGATTAACTGCAAAAAGTTACATTTAAGTAGCTTACAAATAATATTTACATAATTTTTTACATAAAAAACATTAATAATTATGGATTGTTATCTAACAATCTATATAGCAATTGACTCTAGAACCTTAAAGAAGTAGCTTAAGCATGAAAAACACTATTTTTAAGCAGAAATTGTTACACATAGAAAAGATAATATACGTATGCCATATATAAAAACTGCAAAGGAAACAAAGAACAATATTTACGTCCAATTTCTTTGTATTTTGTTTTACTTTAACGCATTCTTTTTTAAAGATTGACATAAAATGGTTATTTTTATTAGCCCCAAGCGTTAAAAATATAAGAATATAAATATAAATTATATTCAAATTATAGGTAATCAAAATTTTATAAAAAAGTTTTTCATATTCTCTATTTGCTTAGTTAACGTTTTTTAATCTTTTTTCTAAAGTAAATATTTTTTGTATATTTAAGTCCTCAGAATATTTTTTATTTCTTTTGCTACATTTATTGTGGCAAGATGAGTGATTTTTAAATTTTGTGCTTTCACTTTTCTATTTCTGTGTACCTGTTTAAAAGACAACTCATTCTAAAAAAATACAGTGATTTATACAAGTTTTTACTATTTTCAAGCCTTCACATGTACAACTGTAAAAAAAAATATTTATAAAAACAGGTAGATTTTACATTTTTAGCATTTTTTCTGTTATGTAAATTTTTTTTTATAAAGGTAACGATTAAAAAATTAGAAAAATAAAAGCAAAAACTGTCCCAATTGCAGATACAAAAATAAATTATTTCAGTTGATATGTGTTTCTCTAGAATGTTATTAAACAATAAATAAGTAATTATTTTGCCTATTTTAGTTGTATACTTAGGTTCAAATATTTTTTAGATGTATAATTTGATAAAAAACTGTAATAATTTACGTAAAACGCCGGTCTATAAAAAAATGGCTTAGCATTAAACAATAATATTATGAAGTAACGGTAAATTCACACTTAACGTGCCGTCTAAGTTAACGTTATTTTAACAAATTATATTATGCTGGCATCGATAATTCCATTCTTCAAAACATTTTCAGTCTTTGGGAAAATAAAGATTTTTTTAACCTCGCATTTTTACGCACGGTTACTAATAAACTTTTTCATACAACTATTTATACCGTTATATATTACATAACTTTTTGACTTTGATATTTAAAGAATTCTAAATTTTCTGAATATGACAAGTCGCTAGTAAAATTGTTGTATACGCATACATTTTGCAATAATAACTTCTTTAAAAAACTTGAAGCGCAAAAAAAAATAAGGAAGCTTCTTTTCTGTTTAGAAAACGTAAGATTTAAGTTTGTGCGCATAAAATTGTTTTTTTACAAAAAGATTTAACAACCACATGGATATTATTTCTTCCATTTTTACGGATATATTAGTCTTACCAGTTAAATCAAAAATAACAATTTAGTAGCGGACGGAGGCTTATGTGCAAAATTTTTACGTCGTTTACCTAATCTTTACCTCATAATATTATTATATTTGTGTTAATGTTGTACTTATTATTATTTTTAAGACGAAAAAACAAAAACTGTAAGCTTTCTCTTTAAATACTAATAAATAACGAATAATCACAAAAATTAAACCACAAAAATTTGAAAACAAGCGTTTTAAGTACAATAGCACCTAATAGTCAATATTATATTATTCTAAATGGCAATCGCGTTTTGTAAAAAACTGTCCCAAATAAAATCCAACGATGTAACTGTAATAAATTTTTTTTAGTTACATTAAAAGACGAGTTATAGAATTATTTTGCACTTTGTTGCTAAAAAACAGCTAACCGACTTTCATGTCGTGATAAAAGCCATTTTTTCTCGTGTTACAGCGGAACAATTAGGAATTAATCTAGAATAGAAGATCGCTATATTTTTTTTTGTTTCGACCGCATTTTTTTTTTGGTTATATTTTCTTTTATAATCAAGTGGTTTTTTTAGGGGGTGCAGATACCTCCTCATGATCGAATAGTATGCTAATTTGAAGACTAGTATTTTTCTTTTTTTTACAGTTAATTAATTTGGAGCATGTAGGAAGACGGTAGTCAAAGGCAGTTTACACTATGCAAAAAAATAATGCAAATTTTTTTTTAGTCCTTTTATCGGCTTTTTTAGGTAATTTGTAGGTTCGTGTCTTAAATTTTGTTTATAAATTTTTTTATGGTTTGAAAATATTATATTTATACAGGCGTACCTAATTTTTGCGTTTTTTGGACTTCAATTGATATATCTTTATTATATTCAGGTTACTGTTAAAATTTTTTAAAATAAAAAAATTGCCTTAAAAACTATATCAAAAATTTTTTGTGGAGTTAAATTAGATCTCTTAAAATATTAAAACAAAGTTGTTAAGCACCAAAATCGTTTACAACCTAAAAAAGGCGTTTTATAAGTATAAAAAGTTTAAAATTCAATGTGAAAATACAAAGGAAGCAAATAATAGCATTGATTTACCATTTTTATTTTATTCAAAAAGGTTCCAAAAATGAGCACTAACTTTTAAACTATCAATAAGATCAAAAGATCAACTTAAATATTAAATAACAATTTAATTTTTCAAAGATTTAAATTGGCATTTTAATGATAAAATATACCGTCAAATGCTTTTAATATGCATATAATTTACTGGTATTTTATTTATCAGGCATATTAATACCTTATTATTTTGAATCATTTTTAACTTTTTGTTTGTGTATGGAATATGTGGAGACTTTAATGCCATATATATACAGGGGGCAAAACTACCGGTACATACCAGTTTTTATACCGGTATTTGCATACCGGGTAAACTACCGGTAAATACCAAAGGAAAAAAATAGTTGATAAAATATCAATATTTTTTAATATTTATACCTCTAATTATTTCCGTTATGTATACTTTTCAAAAAAAAATTTCTTTAGTAAAAAATAGTGTTTACTTTTTGTTTTTATTTTAAAACTTGAAATGCTATTTGTATATAAAAACACTTTTATAACTTCAAATATATATATAAAAAAATTTTATATTACTTTGCTATATTTTTTATGCAATACAGTAATAAAACATCTTTTTTTCGCGGCAGAAGAAAATGTGTTTTTTTTTAGAATGGCTGCAAATTTTTACCTTTATTTTTAGTTACATAAAAGAGCAGTGACATATGCTATAAAAACAAAAGCAAAACACAAATTAAAAAAATTACTTTTACTTACGTATTTTTGTTAGGTTTTAGTTATGAATATTTCTGGAGCTGTTTGTCATTATGGGTTTACGTTAGGAATATACAATTTTCTTTTTATTTATTGCTTGTATGTTTCGAGATACTCTTTATATATATTCACGTTCTATATATTTAACGTCAACAGCTTCTTGTAACCTAAAACCACGACTCGTGTAAACTAAAGCCCTACATTTTAAATACGCTAGTTATGCGGTACTGGCTAGTTAGTATTTCTACATTTTTTGTGTAAAAAATTAATGTAGGTCTGTAAAATTAAACTATGGAGTTGTACCAATAATTTTGCATATTAGATTAGTATAAAATGTCGCCCGAACTATCATTTTTTATCTTTCATGTATTCTAGTTTTTAAATGAACAAAATCTTAAATTCTTTAATATATGTATAACTCAATATAAAAGCAAAAATGCAATATATCAAGCTATATACTAAAAAAGGGGGATGCTTTCAGTTGGATACTTTTAAAGAATATTGTATAAAGATACTAATTTTATACTGTAAAATCGCTAAACAAAATATAATGTACAAAATTTAGTACACATTTAAGCTTTACAACTTTTTTATAACGCCCCTAAGTAGCATTAATAGTAGGTGTAATGTAAAAAAAAAACTTGCAATAGCATTATTACCTTAAATAAAAAACGACCTTTAGAGTTTTTTTGTATAAAAAAAAGTATGTGCAAATAAAATTGTATACCGGTATTTAAACTGTAAAAAAACGCCACCAGAAATGAAATTAATTAAGATACCGGTATTAGTATTTTCAAATCCCTGTAAATATATAACCATCTTTCTAAACCATTCTACTTCAAATATTAATCTGATAATTGAGTTCGATACTTTATAACTATGTGCCCAATTTACTAATCTGACAGCTTTAATTCCCAATTTTGATTCAATATCATAGAACACTTTTATCAACATACGTCTCGACATATGTGACAAAATGGTAAAAGACAATCTCAGTAAAACATAAATGCAGTATTTGTTGTTTTTTCAAGTTTTTTTTTATAATAGAGAGTAATAACTATCGATCGGGAAAACTACAGAGAAAAGAATGGGGTAAAAATGCAGGATTCCTGTCAAACTACAGGCAAACCCCTATGGTAAAAACGCTGGATACTGTCAAACAACACGGATCATATTTGAATGGTCATAAATAGGTTAGTGGCTGTAGTTATCTTGTCGTGAAAAAGTAGTTTGTTTCCTTTTGCATAAATTGTTATATTTAAAACCACTTTTGTATGGTGAAATATTTACATTGTAAAATAGTATAAATAAAAAAATAAAAAAGCGCTTACTGGTTCATTTTTATTTCTGCAAAATAAAATATAAAGTTGAAATAAAATGTTTTTCTGCATTATAGAAGCTTTTGAGTGTACTATTTGCAAATTTATATGAAGCATGTAGAGTAAATACAATTAGATATACATAATCTTTAAATCAAACTAGTTGAAAGTAAAACTAGCTTAACGAAATATGATATGTGTTATTTTACCTCCTTGATACATAAAATGGGCTCATTTTTACTTATAATACGAGAAGTTCGCGTGTAAAGATACACCTATTATTAGGCAAAAATCAAATTATAAAAAACAAAACTGGATTAAAATTTGTAAACTTATATTAAACAACGTTTTTGTTTGTCCACCGCCAAATACAGAAACAATATTTTTTTTGTATTTTCCCTGAACCTTGTAATTACTAGTCCGAATCAAAAACGCAAGAAAAAACCTGCCCTTTACTGTCACTTAAAACAAAAAAAAATGCAACTACGTGTTATATAATCGTAATACATCCTTGCAAATAATCATTATTTTTGCCGTTTTTGTTTTATGTTATTAGTGTATTTAAATAGTATAAATTGCCAAGGTATTAATCAACATGCTTCGAAAATTGTATTTATGCGTTAAATGCTAATTTGTCTGCAACTTGACGTGTATTGCTGCAAAAATATTTTTATACATGTGTTATTATGTTATTTTGATACAACAGTTTTTATTTAAATACTTTTTTAGAAGTACAGTAAAACATTTAAGAGTGACACACAACTGGACAATGCAAGAAATCATTCGTTTGTTTGTTTTTGACTTAAAACATAAAATATACTTTTTTTTGTTCTGCAGAAACTTGAAAAATTGTGCTTCCGAGATATACAAAAAAATTAAAATGTGTTTAAAAAAACACTGAACTTTGATTTTACGCAAAATCAATACATATATTACAATAATTCTACGTACTATATATATTTTTATCCATGATAAAAATTTTCATCGCGTTTTTTAGCCCTCGATGTCACTCTCAAAAGCGGTCACTCTCTGAGGTTTTACTTTATTTTATTTTTTTTTCAATAAAGTTTTTATTCTATTTTAACCAGAAATATTCAAATTTAATCGCAGTAAAAACTGCCTTTAAACACAAAAACTACGTTTATAATCATTTTCCTGCTTTCTTATAAAGTCGCTCTTGAACCGCCCTTATAATTACGATGAGACGGAAACATTTTGTAATTTTAACATCTAAAATTTGCAAAACCAACAAACACAATGTGAAGGTGACTACAAGCAAATAGCAAAATAGCAGTTTTTGTCAAACAAGTGAGTTTCGAACATACTTTATATTACGTATTTGCACTATACCTTATAGCAGGGCCGGTCATATCAGGGGTATCATGAAAACAGAGAGCCCCGTTGGTTAAAAAATTTCGAAAATATGTTGCCATATGCGCAAATAAAAAACTAAAAAAAACAAATTATTTATTTTACCATGTAAAATATTTTTCATGTAAAATATTTTTCATGTATAATATTTTTCATGTAAAATTGTTGTTCTTTCCATCAAAATTTAGCATAAAAAATTATAGAAACCCCTTTTTCTTGCCCCCCCCCCCCTGTCCCACCGGTAAGACCGGCCTTGCCTTACAGTATGGGTTTACTTTACACTGTACCATATAATATATAGAAGAGTGTAGTAAATGGCTTCTATTGTCGTAAAGCAAAAAAAAAAAAACCATTTTCAAATATAAATTGTATACAAATATACTGCAGACAATACAAATATAATGCAGACAATATATAAAGACAGGATTGCACACAATTTGGCTAGTGTTTACTTATAAATGGTATCAAAGAGTCAGGTAATTAGCATAATTACATTTGGAACCCACATCTAGCCATAGGTAACCCTCTAGCTGAACGCAAAAAAAGAAAGATTTTAAAATTAATAAAAATAATATTTGACACTTTTTTAAACATTTTTTACATAAATTTAGGTTGAAAATAAATTTTTTAAGGTGATTTTGGTGTTTTATTACTCAGTTAAAAATATTTTTTATGAAACTGCTATACGAAACTAGTTTTAAAATCTGGTATAAAAATAGAACTGCAAAACAGACATTTAAAAGGTATTAAAATTTGCTTGTATTATCGTTTTTGTGTATATTGCTACTACCGATAACTTGGTATACAGATTTATATACTTCTTGCCATTTGAACGATCTAATTTGTTTAAAAAAACATGTACAAAAACAAGGATCTGCAATAATAACTCATTACAAGAATTAACAGTTTTTTTGTATTTTTTATTTAGTTTTTTTTATCTTTTTATGTGCACATTAAGCTTTTTGCATACTAAAAGTTAAAGGCGAGAATTAATTTTATTATTTTTTTTATTGGAATTTTTCTGTTGTTTATTTATTGACGTACCCTATTGGGTACAGCCATGTTATACAGGGTTCGTAAATGTAGGAATAACTAGGGCCTGAAAAAATTTCTGGGTTTTGTAAAAAAAATTCTCGGCATTGCCGGTAAAAATGCCGGGTAAAATGCCGGCTACATAAATCATTAAAAAGACTATATAATTGGGATTTTTTTATATTTTTAATTTTTTTTGGGCAGTAAAACGTTTATGTGTCATCTCTTACATAAAAAATGTCATTAAAATCATTAAAAACACGGAGTTCAATGTAAAAATAAGCAATAAAATAATATGTTGCGCTTATATTCGAGTAAACAAAATAAACTATGGAGCACTATACAAAAATGCAGTTATTTGCATAAAAGTGTATCTATTGTGGCAGTAAGATACAAAAAAAATAGAATTCATGTGTACAAAAGTTTTGCAAAATAAAAATATGTTCTATGCACGAACCGCGTATATTTTGTTTTGATAAATACAAGAAAAGTGCTGTCATTGGTTGCAAATCTTACTATGTGTACATATTAGCATGTTTTGTTAGTTTTGCAAAGGGCACACAAAGTTTAAAAATCTGTCTAACAGAGGTTTCGTAAATCTGAACATGTCTATTTTTGCATGCCTATTTAGTGTCTATTGAAAATTTTATTGTATAAGGCTCGTTTATATTTCTCTTTTGAGCATTTTTTTAATTTAAAATATTACTTTTTTTACGGAAATACTTTTTTATATTCAAAACATGAAAATTGACAAGCAAAAGCACAATAAATTACAACCAAAGCTATTTTCACGCCTACCATACATATATTTACGTGCGTTAGGTTATGTTTTATAGTTATAGGTAAATATATTGTACATAAATATATATTTAAAACATAAGATTATACTTAAAAATATTAATATGCATTTTATTTCATTTTGCGTATGTATGACGCATTTTTGTTCTTGATTATACTTATCATAAAGTTAAAAATTCTTAAGCGACATTGGGTAACAATGTAGCTGTTCGGACTATTGTATGTACTTGTTACAACTGACAGTATGTTATCTGTGATTGTTATCTGCAATGTTTTTCTACCAGATTTTTGCATTAAATTTACAAGAGTTCGATTCTTAAAGGCATAATTTTCCATATATAGATAAAAAATTCATATATAAAAAAAATATACATTACAACCTACAAACAATACATACAACATGTACGACAAAATATTATTTAAGTTTATCACACTCGTTAAGTACTATAAAAAGGTTGCATACGTCGATTGTCGGCAAGGATCGGGTTTTTTTAGCAAGCCTTTGTTTTGCCGAGTTTTTTTTTAAATTGCCGGTAACCGGCAATAATCCGGGCCCTAGGAAACACGAAGCAAATATTCTTGTATCAGGCGCTTTTACGAGAGGGAAGGGTAGGGGGCGGACGGGGTACGGGTGGTAGGGGAGTGTACCCCTCCTTCAAAAAAATTTTCACGCCTGAATTTAAGGGTGGGGGGCTGTTTTTTGAGCATAGATTTTTTTCATGATAAGAATCCAAAAAAAAAACCTAATATAAATTTTTTCAAAAAAAAATTATAAACTTTAAAACATCAAAAAACAAGGTTTTGCAAACCCAACTGTTAGAAAAAAACTGACTACCCCCTGGCTAAAAAATTCCTAAGTAATCCACTGCCTGGTAACATATACAAGTTTTTTTAAATTTTAATATATTGAAATAAAATAACCAAGAATAAAAATACTTTAACATGTATAGTAATTTTTACTATAAACTTGCATACCATTCACTATACAATATCAATATACAGTATAGTTTATACTGTCGATTCGTACTATATATACAAATTTTTATGTCATGGATGTCACTGGGATCAAATCTTTATTTCCTAGCACGGTATCAACCAAGCAGCAACCAAAAAGGTATATACACAAAAGATGTATATTATAAGAAATTTTTTTTGTTTATGTAAGCTAATTTACATCGTAACATATTTATATATATATCTATTTTTTGTAATCACACAGTTTTTATAAAATTTTAACATAAAAAAAAAAAAACTCTTGCACTAAAGACCTAAAAAATTGCAGTATTGAGTATGTGTCATTTTTTGTGATATATCTTAGGTCTGCATCAGACCGGAAAAGACTGGACTGGACCGCGGTCTGGTTTTTTAGTCACAAAGGCAAAAAAAATTGCCTTACAAACAGAAAATTATGCGTTTAATTGAAAGTACTTTAGCAACTTAATGCAGTGTTTTTTGTTGTTTATTTTTTTAGATAAGATATCCGCATGTGAGTTTGCATTAAAAACGCTTTAAAAGTTACGTCTCGTAATAAGATGCTATGCAAAATAAGGATATTTTATGACTTAAAGTCTGATTTTATATCTTCCGAAAGTATAGTTTTTTATGATGTCTATAACTTTTTATCGCATAAAACATTTAAAAATATAAAAAAATATAAAAAAAGCGCAAAAAATGTAATTTTTCTTCCTTTTACATAGTCAGATATTTATGACTAAATAGACTTGGCGCTGGTTTTTGCTGAAAAACATACCACATCCGAAGTATGATATCTGCTGTGGGTTAAACGTTTACTTTTTTGAGGCGGGTTTTTTTATTTAATCAAATGAGTCGAATGACTTTACTTTTTGTAAACAAGCACATAAATAATTCATAATAAATTATTACAATTACTTTTTGCAAAATAAAATATACTGTTACAGAGCGTTTCGTCTTTTTGTAAGAAAAATCTTATGTAAGAATATGCCTATCCTAAGTAAGTAAAATAAAAGAATGAACCGCATTAATTTAGACAAAAGAATATGCTTGACAGCTGTGACTATAAAAAAGCATCATTCTTCAATATATTATGTGTCTTTGGTGTAGTATTTATATTATACATAGAAATTACTGCCTTTAGAAGGAGGATAGGAAATACAAACCCCTCCCTGTTTTAAAAAAAAAATTGTTGATCCAGATTAAAAGTGTTTTTTTTGGCATTGATTTTGTTGATAATAAAATTGTAAACAAAAATATAAATGGATGTATATAAAAAAACATAACTTTAAATATTTACTATCAAAAAATAGGATTCTAATAGCCTTTAAAAAAAGATACCGTCTACCCCCTTAAAGATTTTTTGGCTAAGGTACTGACCGCAGGCCAAGAAAAAAGCACATTATATGTATATATCTACATGCTTTTAATATTTCGGTTTGGTCCTCTGGTCTGGTCTTTGATTTCGGATTCGTATAAAAAATATTTTGTATTTTTTTGGTTCGGTCTGATTGATGCAAACCTCTAATACACTCTAGTGGTTTTCGCAAAAAATGCAATGTTTGCTTTTAAAAAAACAATTTTTCGTAAAAGAATAAACACATTTTTCTTATATTGAACGACGATATAGTTTTTTTTTGAAACACCATGTTGTATAAAATGATCTTTTGTTTCGTAGTAAACTTTTTAAAAAACCTTAGGAGTAGTTTTTGCAGATTTTTCGTGTTGTTTACACTTGAAAAACAGTTATAAGAGTATTTGTATAAAATTCTACTATTCTCATGAATTAGTAATAATAGATTTACTCATGGAATAGTATTCTGTCTTAAGTAGTATTACTTCAAATAACTGATCAAAAAGTAAAAAAAACGATTGCAGTAATAATTTTTTACATTGTATCATATGCAAAGTACAAAAAAGGCAAAATCTAAAAATAAGCGTTAGAAATGGTTTTTTTAATTAGACGGAAATATTTTTTTTAAGTTATTATATACTATATTCCAGAACTAGAAATCGCTAACAATGGTTTTCTTTTTGGCAATATAAATTTGCAAAAGGAAGGGATAAAATGAATACAATTTTGTATAAAAATTACAGAATCAAACTATCTTTGACATTAACAAATTTAATAACTATAAGAACGTTGTACATGATTTTTTTCTTTTTAAGTAACACTTAAAGTCCACTTAATAGTTAAATTAGCGCGCAATAACAACCATTTTAAAGCAAAAACAAACGTAAACAATGTTTTTTATTGTAAGATTATCATTTTTTTATATCATGCAGTAAATGTATTAAAATATTTTTTGCATTCGTTAGTTATGGTTTTTAGAATTCATTTGCAGATTTGTCAGTT
>JAQFYM010006757.1:0-11285 GCA_034694785.1 Agrenia bidenticulata
ATAAAGCATTATTTAAGCAAAAAAAATTAGGAGAATTAGGAGAAAATGTCATTTCCGCCTAATCTCGAGAGGCCTGGGTATATTACTACTCTAGAGTATGTTAGGAAAAATAGTAAATTTTAATTTTTTTTTTTGAGGAAAAATATGCACTGAAGCATAAAATTTTTTATATGGTGATTATATATATTAAAAAGTACAATAAAAAAACCTATGTAAATCGGTTGCTTGTTATATCCCGTAAGTTTTTTTTTGATATCCATATTTTTACGTTCAAACAAAATTTTTATACAATAAAACGTCTTTCCTAACCCTAAAACATACTTTAAATATTTTTGGAAAAGTTTTTTAAGGTAAATGTTTACGAAAACTTTGTGACCCATTATTTTTCCCTAGGGAAAAATTCCGCAAGAAAAGTTCCCTAAGGGGATATTCTCTAGTGATTTTTTCGGGACACGCCTTTAATTACATATTACCAAAAAAAGACAGGTCTGTTATATACATATATTGCTCGTGAATCCTTTTTTTCCTATAGGTAAGTGGCAATTTACCCATAGGTATTTTAATTTGCATACCTATAGGTAAAGTGGCAACATCTTTCTACCTATAGGTATTAATCTTAACTTAACTGTAGGTATCGAAAAAAATACCTTTCGGTCGTACCTATTGCAGGGTATCACTACAATTGTCATTTATACCCCTTGAAATCGGTAAAAATGCATTTATAGACTAGCACTTCTAAAGTAGTCGTATAATATACGAATTAAATAGATCGGAATATGCAAATAAACATAAAAACAAACCTCTGTTTACAAAACATGACTTTGAATTCATATAATATAATCAATTTATAAGTAAAAACTTGACCAGTTTGTGATTTTAATGATTTTTGAAGCCGCGAGATAAAACAGCAAGATGTATAAATGCAACAAAATAGTGAGGAAAGGAATGAGGAAGACAAATCTTGGCCATTGAAGCAGGAAATGAGTATTAACAAACATTTACAAATATAATAGAAAGGTATTTTATTTTATAATAAAGAAAACATGTAAAAAATTCTATTTTAAACACATTTACATTTTGATATACAGTTGATCGGGTTACAAGGAAAAATGAACTATACAGAAGACGATTACAAAAATCAGGCATTAAGTAAAACTTTTTATGTGTTGTTTTCAAATTCTAAAAGATCGTGTAAGTTTTTATTCCTATCTGAAAGCCTCATTCTTAATTCTTCGTCTCTAGTTTTTAATCTATTTCTTGCTTTAGTAACTGATCCATTCATATATGGGAATCCAGATTCGCAGCGATAAAAAGTGCCGAATTAAACAAGTATTAAAGAGGCCATTTTTGATATTTCTGGATCATCGTCAGCACACCAAAACTGTACATAAGTACTTGAAACATATTTTTACCTTTTTTTGGTCATTTCTAAGTTTGGCAAAACTTTTTTGTCTTTATTATTAAAACTTATAGGGAGTATTAGATTACTTGCATATGGAAACTCTATCCATTCATATCTTTTTGCCAATAAATATGTAAACCGAGCATTAAAATTATGTAGAATAGTGCTCAAAATATCTATAATTTCGGATTTTAGTCTCGCGTCTGGCGTAATATTTTCCAATTTAGGAAATGTTGACCAGTCAAGACAATGTAGACAATCGATCCATAGGATGATTCCAGATACGGAATTAGTGATTCGGCATGCAAATAAAGTAAATTTCTATCGGTTACTTGTTATCTTTTATTCTAAGAATTTAAATGACTGTAAAAATCACATAAAAACGCAATTCTTTGTTTGAAAACACTATTTTGAAATAAATTGAGATAGTCATATTGTTTATATTCTTTAAAAAATTGTAGCAGTGATTCATATTTATAATACGCTCTTTTGAGAGTATACCCCTTTGAATCCAAACGCACTTTTTTTGTTTTAAAATAATGAGTCCTGTTGTCGTTCATCGCGGATTACATATATTTCTTTTAACTTTTTTTTCCTTAAAGAACTTTTCTTTATAAATTTTATGGCTGAGTAGAAACGATCAAAGGTTTTATCAAATTTTTGGTTGGGCATTACGAGGCTAGTAATTGTCTGTGGAGAACAAAGTAAATTGAAAATACTTTATCATTCATTCTAAGTATTTCAGCAATTCACTTCATTGAGTTCTCCCCGCATAACCGATGCTCCATCAAAACAGAAACCAGCCATTTTTTTTAAAATCTAAAGAGTGTAGATTAAAGTATTTAAAAGGTAACATAAACACATCAATAGAGCGACATGTAGCTAATAGCTTGATGCAAAACAAATATTTTTCAATTATAGATTCACAAAACAGATATCGCACGTAGCAAATAAGCTGGGAGCGTCCACAAATATCGGTACTTTTGTTGCGGTGAACAGCATATAATTTGGATGATTGTAATTCTTGCAGAAGCGTTTTTTTCAATAAAATCTGATAGGCAAACGCTTTTTTGTACAATTTGTTTTTCTTCCTAATGACACCGTATCGATTATTTTTACACCTTCAGATCCATAAAATGTTTGTAATGCAGCGCGTAAAATAGGCTTCACTAACCTTTCTCCTAAAAAATATGGATATCCAGACTTTACTATTTGTCTGGTGATCTTGTATTTAAGATACGTTGATTCATGTGCTTTATATTCAACTGCCAGTTCTGAATTAAAACAATAAGCTGAAAGTAAGGACACATTTTGATCAGAGCTGGGCATATTGACTAATGAATATCGTCTTAAAAGAGCAGTGAAAAATGATTTTATTAATTTTTAATTTCCTGGCTTGTGCATATTTATCCAATGCTGGGACATTTTACTTCTATGCGTAGAGCTTTGCGATAGTTTATTTATTACATATTAAACAAAAAGGAAAGTGTAGGGAATTTGTAACTACATAGTAAAAGCCTAGATTAAGAAAATCATGAGAATAATATCGCTTCGTGTCCTTTTTTGTTGTATTACCAGATGTGTTATCTGTAGTTATATGGGGCATTATATTGTATGGGTCAAATAAATAAATTAGGTCTTGGTCAAAAATAAGGGTATAAAATTCACAATTGACCATTTGACCAATATGGTGAAACCCTGTCCTATTGGTCGTACCTATGGGTATACTTTACCTACAGAGAGCACACTACCTATAGGGCAAAACAAACAACAAAATTTTCCTTTAGAAATATGCTTGTTCCTATAGGTAATAAAAAAAAGACATTTTTATGCAAAAAGTATTTATATACCTATAGGTAAACGCTTGCCTTAGTTTTATTATGAAAAATACCTATAGGTAGAAAAAGATACACGCCCATTGTTTTTATACGCATTTAAAAGAAAATTTTTAACAGCAGAAGTATTTATATACCTTAAGCACCTCAAAACATATAAATAACAACAATAATTTATCCTTTTTCATATTTGTTAGAAAGACATTCTTTAATTATACCGGTCACCGAAACCGGTCGTACACCGTTAAGTTGACTGCCCATGACCGTAATATCATTTAAATTACTGGTAAATGGAGTAACATAGTAAAAAAAAGTAAAAAAAAACTTAAACATTATAAATTGCAGATTTCTTTTTCAAAAACGCGGTAATTAATGTCATTTTCGTCTGAATTCTTTCGTACTTGGGGCAACATTTATTAAAAACTATTGGAGTATATAACACCTATTCTATTTGTGTGACATCACTTACGAAATACGCTATTTTGAATAGATTTATTTAAAATAAACTTGACCGGATGTTAGTTTATATCTTTATTTTCGCAATTGAATAAGCTTTCTTATATATTTTTTTATTAAATTCTATATCCCTGGTACCCGAAGATTTTATATACGGGTGTAAATATTCGTAAACTTCAGTAAAAACCGGGTACGACGGAAGATAACTTATATTTCAACTATCAAATCTCAGTATTTTTTTACTAATTGTATTTATAGGCGTATTTATACTTTCAGCAATTGTCATTACAAATATTTACATAGTAATTATATAATATAAATGAAATGCCATTTATTTGAGGAAGTACATTTGGATTCCTTTCGAAACAAATTGTAATATTTGGCACTTAATTATGATTTATTTTTTGCGCACGAATAATCTTATCATGTTGAAAAAATAGTAATCATTTTTAATACATAATACAAAGCACAGCCCGAATACGCTTCCCCACTAATATTATAAAACTTATAATCAATGATATTTTATTTTTCTCTCCGCAACTAATCATATGCCTGAATGATCGTTGAAATAGTAAAATTCCAATAAAGTATATATGATGTTCATATTTATGTTGTATTCTTGTGCTCCTGGAAATATCATACCAGTTCTCACTTATGTGCTTATTATCAACAAATATGTTAAATAAACCACCTACAATCAAATATGATATTAGCAAGGATATCAAATTGATACTTATTGTAAATGGTGAGGGCATCTTTACAAATGACATTCTTTTATATATGATTATTAATATTATGGTATTGATAATATTCTTGAGGGCTTCAAAACATAGAGCACATAAATAATCAAATCATTCGTTGTAAATCCGAGCCTTGAAATTATTGATCACGTTTATTATCACCATTATTTTCAAATTATGCACCAGATTAATTTATTTTGCAATACATAAAATATATTTTTATAAGTCTTCGACTGCTATCACGGAACTCTGTATGCAAAAATATCTATTTAATTCTTCCATTATCTTGTCTTCTTTGCATCCGTGATATGCAATTTTAATTCAGTTGATATTATGTATGAGTAAAATAGCCCTAATCAAGTTCATGGGGTGTCTATATCTAATTTTTGCTTTAATTTGTTTAATGATTATGCAATGCTTTATAGAACATATGATAACTCGTATTAATTAGTCTTATAGTGTGATTAGACACACAATGCCACAAAAAAACTTTTTTATTTATCCTGTTAAAATTATCATAAAAAACTAACATCCGTTTTCAGTTTAATATTATATGAAAATATAAATATTACATTTTTTTTTCTGCTCAATCCCCATTTGTTCCATATATAATGGATTTATAAGTTTTTTTGTTTATTAGATTGTGCAATTCATCAAGATAGAACTTTTATTATTTTTATTAAAAGTATAATATACAATACTATTATGTATTTTTATTTGCTAATCGAGGTAAGATCCGCTCATTCGTACTCGCAATTTCATTTTTTAGTCATATAGAATAGTAATTTTTTAACTTTTATATTGTAAAACATCAAATGAATAGACATGATATATGCCAACTAATTTTAATCTATTTAAATTAAATTTCAGCATATAAAGTGAGCTTTAATTATACTAAACGCAAAATTCTATATAGTTAGTAATAAGAATATGTCAGGGGCAGAAATATACGGGCATTTTTCTATATTAACATGATTATGGCTTTGCCAGGCAAAGCGGGCTTTGAAAATAGTAATCAAATAAATGCAATAAATGTCATATTATTTTATACATGCCATGTGTTATGAAGTTTTTGGCATTTCATTTTTCTTAAATGTTTGCTAAATATAAAAAAACAATAAAATTTCGTAAGACTATACAAAAATTACATTTTTATTAAAAATTAAAGCTTTTACTAATATAACATATCTATAATTTACTTTAAGAGCCTTTTATGGTCAAGAAAAAACGTTAGGTCAAAGCGCAATGAAATTGGTAATTACCGGCCCGGTAAAAACTAGTACTCATTATTTTATTTTTATTTTATTTTTTTATTTCAGACTTTTAAACTCCCAAAACTGATCAAGGTTAATATTTCGCACTTTTTATATGTATATGGGTAATTTACGTCTAGTTTTTTTTTACAAAATTTTAGAGATTTTTTAACCATGGCAACCCATAATAAGGGCTTAGGTTGCAATAATTAATAGAATTTATAATGAGAAGACGTATACCTCTATGCATACTTATATACAGTGGCTCCGAAAAAATTCATGGAAAATACCATATATGGCAATTATGAATGGAAGGGCTTCCCATATTATTCCCATATTTTTCCCATAGTTTTTACCTAATAAAATGACGATTAAATATTTAGAAAGGGCAATTTTTTTACTGAACTAGGAAACCAACTTTATAAATGTAAAAGTTTTATAACAATCCAAAAAACAAAATATTACAAAATGTTGTACGAATTTCATATCCCATATTGATAAATAACATGTTGATTAGGTGAAAACCATATGTGACGCCCATGGGCACCGAATATGGTAAAGCCCTATAGGGAAATAAACATTATCTCCCCCCCCCCCCCAATAATGCATATTATGACGCAAATAGATTGATCTTAAAACATAGGCATTACATATAGATTTTGGTAATTTGTGGTTAAGTAGTTAGGTGCTTTAAATATAAATATCTTATAAAGGAGAATGTAAAATAAAAGAAGTTATTGGTTTACAACTGCAAAAGCGATTTTTTTTTAGTGTAAAGTAATGAAACCGTAAACTTTTTTGTCATAAAAGTAATTACATAGACAATGTGCTATTACGGGAGATTACTATGACTTACAAATGGGGCTATAACTTTTTTGTTTGCTTCGGTTTTTTATGTTACATTGTTTATGTCACGAGATAATTGTCTTATACGTATTTAGAATTAATATTAAGCTTGTTATAAATGTATAGCAGCAAAATTTAAGTTATTTAAAGCCAAAGGAAGAGCTGTTTTTGCTTTGTATGTGTAGTAAATCAGGATAAAATACAATATCTGTAATTTTTTAATCTTTTATAAATTAGCTCACACAGGCTTCGAAATTTCTTTTTTAAAAAAAAATAAACGGAAAATATTCTAGTTTCCATATTGATGCACATTAAAACCTTTTTATTTTAAATACTATTTTGTAAGAATCCTTGCCATCGTATTTCTTAGCAATATAAGGCGTAATTTAAGAAATAAGCATTTTAAATAAAAAAAAATATTGATGATAACTAAATATCATATAAATTTTTATACTTTTATATTATATTAAACACTAAAATTTTAATTTTTTTTTCCTGAGAGTAGATACACCTATTTAACACACTTGTTATATAGAGGAACAATTATGGCAAAAATTAAGCCTTATTTTAGCTGAAAACATAACGACATGATTAGAAAGAGTCATATTTTTTTGTTGCCCAAGATTATGGGCCTACATATATGGCCATAATGGCCATCATGGCAAATAAAAAAATTAAACTACCCATAAGTGTCCATACCATAATCGGAGCCACTGCTTGTATATTTAAAAAAGTAATTAAGAATGTAAAAAAATCGTTTTTATATTTATAGTAGAGTCTTGTCGTTAAAAGTATCTGTAAACTTAAGATATTCTAAAATATGTTTTCAGAAAGAAAACGTTTTCGTTCTTTTTTAAAATGTAATCATCTGTATGCTCTTGTATTTATATATACCCATGAAGATTCGCGCTTAAATAAATTATAATATTTATTGCTACCATATAAAGTAAATAGCATAATATTGATTAAGAATATCTATAAAAAGCTTTATAATATTTTGATCTATGAAAAAGCATGGCATGTTTATTATGTCTATGTATTATACAAAGTCTAAAAGTATGCAGAAAAAATACATGCCTACTATTATATACTCTCTACAAAAAAATTATGCAATTATATTTACTATAAAAACCTTTATCTTATAAATAAGGCCCTCAAAATATCCGCAAGTGAAGAAATAAAAATTAATATATCTTATAAGAATCGAAAATATCGACGTCCGTATGTAAGCGTACCACAGCGAACCACTTTTTTAACATTTTTAGTTCGTTTTCTTATATACTCAATTAGAATTCACTGTGGATTTCGACTTTCGATTTACCCTTTATGAGTCACCGAAAAAAGGCGAGTCAAAAGAAATTAAAAAAGCAACGGAAAAATCGTGTAAATTAGATTTTGCGACTCAAATTTATTCAATATTGTTATTTACTTGTATTTATCTATTTTTATGTTATTTTATTATTAATCGGATCAAAAAATCATAGAAAAAGGGTGCATCCAACTGAAAAAATAAGGAGTTATCGTTGAGATTAAGGCCTCAAAATAAAAAAATACAACTGTATTTTAATGATATGGCAATTGTATGCGTAAATATAAGCATCCGTACCAGTGCGTCTCTGCGGATATTTTTGATAAATTTTGCAGATATTTTCAGGGCCCTACTTATAAATGTTATGATCATACAGTATTTCTAAAAAGTGGTATTTGAATGTTTATATAATTTAAAACATAAACAGTTAAACAATTTTTAATTCCTTTTTCTTACAAATAATATTTTACGGCATTCTTGACAATATATTACATTTTATACCTATTTTTAAGATAAATAAAAAGTAAAAAAAAAACTGTTTTCTATACAAACGAAGGCATTGAGCCTTTCTTTTGAACCTTCTGGTAAAAAAGATTATTAAATTTTTCGTAAACAATAACTAATCAATTCTGAAACTGAAGATAATTTTGTCTATTTAAACAAAGTTTGGCCGCATATTTTTTGTAAATTTCTTATGCATTTTTGTTTTTTTTTTGTTTTTGTGCAGTCTATTTCGTCTATGCTGATTATGTTTCAACTGCATTAAAAAGTAAAAAGTGTGTTTTATTTTTGTATTAATATTTATAACAGTTATTTTTTTACGTGTATTGTTTCTTGTTTATTGAAAACCTAAGGGCGTGTCTGATTCGCATAAATGAGCGTTTATGAGCTGCTCATTTATAGCGTGTAAACGATCTTGTTCATTGGAATTTTTTCGTGTCGTTTTCGACGACCAAAAACGTTTTTACAGAAACAGTAATGATCGAAACGATCAAAAACGATTCAGCGTGCCGTTTTCAATAGCTAAAAACGTTTTTCCCGCCCGTTAGTAAACACTTGTCAACGTTTATGAACTAGAGTGTCTTTTTCGCTAAAAAAATGATGTTATTGGAATTAATTATGACGTCAGAAACACTTTGAACCATGTTTCCTCTTTTTTTGCGGCACAGTTCCAGGAACATCTTTCTACATGTTTATGAGCACTTAGAATAAAAAGAAAAGAATAGCAGTATAAAAAGACCAAGAAGAAGTATGTAGTAATAAAAAAATATAAAAAAGGTAAAACAAGGCTAGAAGCCCTATTTTTGTGTTTTTCGTAAATAAATTAGATTATCTTCAAATTTTCATATTTTTACTAATATATAAACGTAAGCGTGTAAAATAAAAAAGAAACAGGGTTATTCATAAATTGACCTAATTTAAGTCTAAAAATAAAATACTGAAAATAAAAAATGCAATGCTCAAAAACACTTGGTCAATATCCTAATAGAACAAAAAGAGTTTTTAAATGTCTAGAATTAAGCGCTTTTATTTGGGCTAAGATCTGCTTTATGGCATCATTTTTATTAGTTTTCCACAAAAAATCAGTTATTATAACATTTACTTTAAATTTACAATTTAAGTATAAAAAGTTGCTTTATTCGTTTTATGGGGGTTTTTTTTTGTAAAAATTTTATTAAAAATATTGTGCATTATTTTATGTTAACACCTTTTGACTGTATGTGTTTTTTGTTAATATTTTAGAAATACTAACAACGTTAGTTAAAAATCCTTTCAGTACAAGTATCTACATTAACACATTTTCTGGTTATGATAAAACTTTAGTTTTTCTTAAAATGACAAGGAATCTATCATTAAAAAAATAAAAATAGTATTTTTTTTGTAAGGGCAAACACATTTTTCTTTATTTTCATTCGAACACGATCATAATTCTTTTTCGTCAAAACGACACGCATGTTTATTGACGTTAAAACTTTTACATAAAAACAGCGAAAATACACAAACGTTTGTGGCATAAAACACTTTTGATCATAAACATAAGCACCCGTTTGAATCTGACGGGCCCTCAAATTTTTTCTTCGAGAAACTTTTTTTTTACGCGTTCTGTGGTGATCAATGACCTGTTGTATCCGACCCTTTGTTGTGTAAAAGCTTATCAAATGCAAATATGTTATAAAACAAGGCTGCTTATTTTCTACTTATAAAAAAAACCTTGTTGTTTAAACATAGAATTTTTACAATTATAAAATAAATCATTACATAATTTTATAAAACCATACCATTTCAACGCAAATAACGCAAATATTAATATAAAAAATATTTAAAAAAATGAGATCAACTAAAAATTGTATAAAATATGATTATAAATTAAAAAAAAAATTGGAATTGTTAAAACTATTAAAAAATATGTATAATAATAATTTAGTCCCTTAAAAGTGAGAATTTTGACTTTAATTGTTTTGTTTTGCGTTCATTAGTCACAAAAAGATCATTAAGGCACTATCCATGACTTAACAATTTTTTTAACCATGAAATGTATAAAATGTGCTTTTAAAAAAATATAGTCTTGTTTATTTTATATCGAATTGGCAACTATTTTCTGTAAAAATTTAAACAGAAAACTATACCATTACAAAAATGTTGTAATAAAATCTAATATAATTTTTAAAAAATAGTATAATTATTGTCAAATAGCTCATAAAACAGATTACCCGTATACTTGTGCTAAGAAGATTGATTAAGAAAAAAAGAAACATTTTCTATGATGCCCGCCTGATACAAAAGCCGTATTTTTGTCAGCCACTAATATTTGTATTCAAAATGGTTTATGTTTTTTATAGTGGATTTGTACTTTTAGTAAAAGTTAGTTTCGTTAATTATTTGCTTTCTATTTGCTTTTTTAAATCCTAAACTATTATAAAAAATATATCTTTTTGTTCCTTTGTACAAATTTACAAAGTTAAGCGCAAAATGGACTATTTTTACATATAGGTATGCTTAAAAAGTATGTTTAATTTGTTGACATATAAAATGCCTTACACCATGTCTTGGAAGTTAAATATGACATGGATTTTTGTTGTGATTCTAGAATGTAAAGAATCAACAATACAACGTTTATTATTAGTTGTACTATATTTAATTAAAAATTTTGAAACAAAAAAAATTCTATATGATTGCATCCGTTATTTAAAAATGCATACGGCAGGACTTGCTACACGATATAAAGTCTCTGTAACATTGATTTACGCATTTTTGTTTATGCATCTGGTATTTTTGCCATTTAAACAAATTAAAGTTAGTATTTTTCTAATTGATCTTTCGTACCCTAGCGAAAATTGTAATACCTGGTTTTCCATAACATACAACGCCTAGAATAAGTTTTTCATTAGACAATTTCATCTTCAAGCTATTTAAAAAGGTCAAATCATATTAATACAATAAACG
>JAQFYM010006758.1:0-11285 GCA_034694785.1 Agrenia bidenticulata
AGCCCGCCAAAGACGGCAGAATTATGGGGATTTAGTGAATGGGCCTTGGGTTGTGGTCATTGTTGAGGGTTGGCACAAATAGAATGAGATTGTTTGTGGTCGAGCGCCAGGATTGGGTCACCCTTCATTCAATAATTCGCAGTCATGATAAATCCGGGAGTATTGTGGTTTCAGACGGGTGGAGAGCGTACCGTGGATTGACGGAGTATGGTTATACTCACGAAGTTGGGATCCACGAAGAGAATTTCGTAGATCCGGTTTCCGGTGCCCACACGCAAAGAATTGAATGCGAGTGGGGCCATGCAAAGATGCTGATGATGCGGTAGAGAGGAGGTACAACAATGGAATTGTTGCAATCACACTCGATGAGTATTGTTTCAGGAAAAGGTTTGGGAAGGATTCTTTTACTACATGGCTAAGCATTTTAAGAAATATTATCTCCGAAAATCAATAAAATTTGCTTCTTTATTTTTTTATATTTATTTGTTATTTTTTCTTTTTTTTTCTGTGCATTTATTAAAAGCGTAAATTCTGGGTGTACCGACGCGCCTTTAGGTGTACCAAAGTGTAGGAATACCACTATTCGTAATGATGAGTTTAAATATAGATTTTTGTCCAAGAATGAGGTAAGGTTGCTGATGACTACAATGAAAACATTGCACTGCAAGAAACTACATTTGCGTTAACGGAATATGATTTTATAAAATCTGTTACTAGATAATATTTGTCAAGTGTCTGTTAAAGTTATATGGTTGATATACGCGCTTCCATAGCATCATTATAACGGACAGTAATTCATAATATTTATATTTTTTCCATTATATACTTTGCTAATAATATTTTAATAAGTGTATTTTAAATTTTTTTTAACACTTTTAAAAATCAAAACAAAGTTGCAAAATAGCAAGAAATACTATCAGTTACATTGGCATATATCTGATAAATAAAAAGTTGATCTCATATATTTGCTAAGTATAAAATGAGTTTATTATTATTTTATATTTGACAATTGTCATCTTCACAGGGGGTCAATAATAAAACAAATGACTGTCAAATATATAAAAATTACTGTACATATATGGCCATTATGGGGAAAATTCATTGACATATTTTTTCCCTTAATGGCTGTACAAATCTAGAGAGAGTAAAATTATTTTTTAAATTAGTCGGGAGGAACAAAATGAGTTTTGGAGTTTAAAAACTCTACAAAAAGATTACGAGAAAAAGGCGCTTATGCAAATATGATTGCTCATTTATAAATAATGGGCTTGGTTTTTTGGGTGTATTTTATGGGCACAAAAAAAGCACAAAATTCGAAAAAAACGCAGAAAAAATTATAAAAATTAAAATCATGTTTTGGCAAAACTGTAGTTTAGCCTCCCTCTATTTTGGCTGGAAAAAAATTTGCCCTAATTAAAGAGTAGGATTGAAAATAATATTATCAAAATGCAAATAAAGTGAATTAAAAAGGACATGAATAGCATTAAAACATTAATTAATATTAAATACTAAATTTCACTACTATTTCTCATAATGCATCTCAAGTAGATATTGAAAGAAATAACCCCCCTATAGCGATTTTTTTAAATTATTTTTTTTTTAAAAAATTGAATAATATGCAATATTTATTTTGTTAAATTTGTGTTACAAACATATATAGCTTTATTAGCTCAGTATAAAATCTGCATTAAAAATTGGGTGCTTAAATTGATGATTTCTTTACATTTTAAATTTTCTTTTTCGGTAGGATACTATCTTACAAAAACTACGGTAAGTCACGTGGTAAAATCTTAGTTTTTTGAGGTAGTATTAGGTTAATAGGGTTTGGGTTAGAAATGGGGCAATTTGTTGAAATACCTCGTCTTTATTTTGCACTGTTGTATTTTTGTGCGTTTTAATATTCTATAACTTGTCTTTTATGCAGAAAAAATGCCCTAAATTACAGAAGAGGGATGCAAAACTGCGTTTAACTTTTTTTTGTACAAAAAATACGGTTTTCAGTGGGCCAAAAATATTTTGTGTTTTTTTCGAATTTTTTGCTTTTTTTGTGCCCATAATTGTACGCCGTTTTTTTTGCTCATTACACTTAAGAGCATTAATGATGCCTCAAGTTTATAAGGGGGCCATCTAAAATGCACAAGCGCCAAATCAAGGGCATACCAATTTAGTCTTTCACATTAATCAAGATCATCCCAACTGGTTGGCTCTCATAATTAATGCCAAAGCAGTGGCTACATTTTGCCTTCTTATCTGAACTCATGCACAAAGACCGAGTTGTATTTAGATAGAAAAATTTCTATTTTTTCCAGTGATTTTTTATAAAGATAAAAAATTCCTGTTATAATTATGTTAATTTTTTGCGGAAAAAATTAAAAAATATGGGTATACATAATGGCCATTATGGTGGAAAATTTTTTTCTGGCTTTCATGTTATGGCCATACCTAGGGCTGCGATAATTATACCGTATAATTTTTTTTCCTATACAGTTTACGATACGTAAAATGGTATATTTTTACGTATAGTTACGGTATAATTTAGGTATAGTGCAGGTATATCATAGGTATAGTACTTTTTTCGAGTAAAAACAAATAAATAGATATAAAATGAAACGTGGATGTAAATCAGTATATTTTCTTTATTTTAAATAATATTTTTATACTTAAAAAGGTAATTTTATACGTAATATTCATTCTCGCATTAGCGCATTTTTTACAAACTGTAGCCAAAAGAACCCCAGCTTACTGTATAATGCACTTATTTGCAACATACTATATCATGATAGCAGTTAAAAGATATTTTTTGAGATTCTTTTTCTATATGCAAATCATTTTACAATCTTTAATATTATTTTCTGTTCACTTAGCAAAAAATGTTGTGTTATTGTGCATCACAATGTACCGTAAAATCCCGAAAGAGAGGCTTTTTTTTTCTTGCATCAAATACAATATTTAGCATGTTGGTGTGAAAAATATGCTTTTTTTCGTCCAAAACAAAGCCTCTCTTTCGGGATTATACGGTAGTTTAAAACAGTATGTAGAGTATATATAGATCTTTTTTAGTTTTTTATAATTTTAACAGACTTTATCGTATAAAATAAAAGCATGGTAGCCATTTTTTTTTGTGCAAACTTCATTTTACGTTAGATTGTAAAATAAACATTCGGAACGTGAAAATTAGAAATTAAAAACAACTCAAAAACCAATATTTTATATAGTATAACATACTTTGGAATGCAAACCAATCGTAAAGTAAAATTTACTATACAAAAATTATACGTATAATTTATTATACGTATAGTGTTTATGCTACCCTAGCTATACCATATTCGTAACCCCTACCCTGCATCATCTACAAAAACAAGATGTAAGATGATGTTATCATGTCATGTGGTTTGATGTAATGAAATTTGCATACTATAACAGTCGAATACAAGTTAACGATCTCTTAGATTTTTTTCATATACAACAGCCAAAAATATGAAAAAAAAAAATATTAGAAAAAAATATTTCTACACTTTTACGTATAAAGCCTAAGCTTTAAAATATACAAAATTGCACATCCATGCAGAAAAATAGTCGTCAAGTCCAGCAATACTCGGATTAAATATAAAATTACAGTACGCAAAAATTTATTTGCAAGAATATATTAATCGCGTCAATAGACAGAAGCACTGATGTGGCATAAATTCTTAATGATCTAATATATCAAGTATGCACCGTTCGGTATATTACATAAAGGTATTTTACTTTAAGCGAGTTTGCACTTTAAACAAGAGCAACAAAAATCATTTGCAAATATGAAAACTTTTTACATATGCAAAATGCTTTGCAGAGTAAATTAATGACTTCATGCATAGCTTGTGTATAAAAATTTGTGTAGACATATAAAGGATGATATTTTACAACTTACACGGACCAAATGCTACGACCACAAGCGTATAATACATTTATCTGTGTAGCCGAATGCGGTTGTTATTTTTTGTTTTAAAAATATTACTAGACTTGTATGAAATAATAAAATGTTTAAAATCAAGTACATAATTGGCAGAAAACTATACAAAGATATTAATGGCAAAACAGATAAAAAAAAAAAAACTTGTTATATTAAAGCAAAATATGATGGTATTTTGATTCCATTATTAATTAATGAATTTGGCCCAAGATTTATCAATACTTGTTTTTTTAAAAAAATAACAAAGCATAATTTTTTAAAACACGTGCGTATCTGTGCTGTACAGGTACATGTTTTTTTTAATTTTTTTGTGCGGTTTATATAATCAATGCATAAAAAAATATAAAAAACGTTAATTTGTCAATACTTGTAAAGATAAAAAATCAAACTTAACTTAGATTAAAGCTGCTTACTGCTGTTATCTGTAAGTATAAAATTGCAAAATTGAAGCTTGAATAGACGTAAAATATTGCTATAAATGTGAATTTATATTTATTATAAACCCTTATTCGAAAAACCATCGTCTTTAATATATAGTAAAACCAACTTTTTTTATATTGTTAGTAAGCCAATATATACAGAATCTTAAAAAAAAAACTTGCAGCAAAAGTTTAATTCTGTTAATATTATTTTTTATATGACATAATCGACAAAATATATTTTCTCTAAGAAAAAAGATTTTTTTATATTTTTATATGCTTTAAAATTTTTCTTACTGCTGATTTTCTGACACGGTATATAGTTTATTTTTTTATTATTTACGGATGTTTGTCTTGGTTTTTAGTAATGAATTTGATTATAAAAAAAGTAAAAAAAACAACAAAAAATACCTCGCAGATTATAAAAAATACGCCTAGTTAGAATTCGACCATAATCAAAAGAGCAAAAGATGATAGAACTAACATACATATTAATACTTCGATAAAAATACTTTTATTTATAGAGCTAATTTTAATAAATTGTATCACATTATTTATATTTATTATTACGGTGATAATATGCACATTGTGAGAGTGTAAAAAATACAGGTCTTTATAGCCTGTTTTGATCTATTCATATGTTGCTTGTTTAAATTTCTTGTATGTCTTTGTGGATATAGATTTATATTTACAAAATACTGTTTTCTCAAATAGAACTAGCTGCTAAAATATTGCAAGATGCCAAAAGAAAATGCTTGTGTAATTTATTTTTTGTTATAGTATTTTCTGAACTATCCTTCATAACAATCTACTATAATCTGCAAATTGGTCTTGCGTTCGATCATAAGAATTACACCATTTTTTATATGCGTGATTAAGAAAAAATTACATAAATACAAGACCTGTCTTAATTTTCAAAAAGCATGGCGTGACATTAGTAGACGAGTAAAAAGCATGTTTAAAGTAAACGCGCAAACCTGCTACATATATAAATGCAAAGCTTATGCATCATACAACCTTATTAGAAATGCAAATAACTGTTTTTATATAATGTTGTGGATATAATTTATTTGTTTTTTATAATTTCGATAAATCAATCTCGGTTATCAGGAATAATACTTAGTGGTTTCTCTTTAGCAAATATAAAGTATATTAATATAATGCCGTAAATACTTGAGCATTGCAGAAATACAAAACTCAGATAAAAAAAAGCATATTGACTGTACTAGAAAAAAAAAAAAAAATAACACTGCAGCTAAATTATACATCTACTAAATGCCATATCAAACTTTAAGTATAAGACAAAAATAATGATAGAACAGCGTATCTGCTATATTTATATAGAAATTAATTGTTTATATTTTGTTTTTCTTTTGCGCTTGCAAGCTTCAAATCTACTATTTTCAGCTCATTTTTTTCTCAAAAAAGGATATGATATTTTGACGTTACTAAAATTGTAAATTTCTTACTTTTAAAAACCAAAAATTGTTCCAACGTTACTATGGTTAACCTTGCATTTAATTCTGTACAGGCTTTTACGTATTAAATAAAAAGTATAGTTTATTGCCCTTTAAAAGCAAATATACGTTTGTAAAAAGTTTTGCTTACATGAATACTGCTTTACAAAAAATAACTAAAAACACAGTATGTTTTGTGAAATAACAACAGATGTAATTTACTATGCATTAGGTTTTAAAATAATTTTATTTCACATTTTAAAAAAGGTTCTTCTTGAATATTTAATTCAGTTGAATTATATCTTTTTAAATTTTCAACAGAGAAGCATGTATATAAGGTCAAAAAAAAATTAAAAAAAAATTAAAATACTTTTCATGTCTTTTGTATGGATACAAATTATTTAAAAATTCATATTATAACCAGGTGGGTCGTTCAAATTGCAATTAAATAGGGTCGTTGGTAAGGAATCATGCAATTTGTGATAATTAAATGCCAAAAAAGTAAATATGCACCAAAAATGCAATCTTTACTGATTTTTTATATATTTGATATGTAGTTGTTACACAAAAACGGCTTTTTAGACTGTTATATATGTTATACATAAGAATAAACACGATAATTACATTTAAATTAAATTGACGTATAAAAGCAGCAACCTACTAAAATACAAAAAATTACAAACGGCGTTTTATCAGGCCAAAAATTCTTTTTTAAAAAATAAATCATAAATCTGTCTAGATTGCAAAATGCTTTGCTTTTTTTTTTTTTAATTAGAACAAGGTATAGGACTTTATATTAGAACTAGTGTTTTTACCTTATTTGTCAAGTTGTGTTGTTGTTTTATGCAGAAAAAAATTCCCGGGTAGTTTTTTCGGTTATCTGGGTATTGTACTCAATATTTTTTTTACAATATACGGCCGTACCTTATGTAAATAAAAAACTAAAGTTAGCGTAAAATACTTGATATTTAGGTTTATAAAATTTTTTAACAGTAGAATTTTAAGGTTATTTTTTTTTTGGGATTATTTTTTTTTTTGTTCGTTATGTACCCGGCAAAGTGATCGTTTCTGGCAAAGTGTATTTTGCCATATCAATATAACATTAACGGAACTAAAAGCAATGACTTTTTGGCCACAAATAACCTATTTTTTTCGCAAAGTAAACTTCACCTGAAAGTTCGTTGCCGGTAACATGAAAAAGTACCCTATTTTAATACAATTTTTAAAAATTGAACAAAAAAAATTACAAATGCAGCAATGCTTCATTCTACACAATACTCAAAAAGCGCATTTAAGTGTAATGTATAGATAACGAATCCTTTTTTACGTCCTATAATATTTTATCGCGAAAAATCGTATATATGATGATGTATACTAGAAAATGATCCATGCTACATACGTTTAAAATATTGCTTTTTGATTCACTAATAATTTGCAAATATTTGCCTATATATAGTAACTTACAAGGCTTCGCATTTTAGGTCTTTTTAGTTATGAAAAAGCGATTGATGTACAGAGTTTTGAGTACTAGCATTCAAAACCTAAATAAATGTCAACAGCGCATATAGACAAAAAATATAAATTCGGTGTCAACAATTGTGCATTTGTAGTAATTTATAGACATAATTTGTTTTAAATGGATAAACAAGCAGTAGTAATACATAAAAAAATACTAGCGCATGATAACTGTACTAGATTTTATAAGGGAATGTTTAAACCTTTGCTTATGTATCTACCACTTTTGAAAACAAAAATTTGTACCTCTTTAATAAAATCAATATAATAGGGTCCTTTTTGTCTTTGTTAGTACATATTCTTTTTTTTTAATATAAAAATTTTGAATTTATGCCTTTCTGTTTAAGATACATGCCCTTAATTATTTGTAATAAAATGCCTAAGTAGGAGATTTTGCGGTTCAAAAACAACTTTGGATTTAGTACCCGTGTATGTAGAAAGATGGTCAACAAAAGTCTTTCAAATACAATTTTAAAAAACAATAATTTTTTTTTTTTGTGTATTGGCAAAGTATTTTATATGCATACACAAAGGACAGTAAACATATGCTTGAATCGTAAAGATTAAAATTGTTTTTTGTATTAGTTCAAAATTTACATTTTTTATTTATATATTTGTACCTATATCTACGTATATATAGATATTGATGTTTTTACGTGTACAAAAAAAAAATAAACAACGTATCGACCGTAGAAAAAATTATAAAAAGTGTAATGTTTTTTATCTGGAAAATTGTACGCGCATTTAAAAGATAATAACACATTTTTTATGTTTAAAATCTACGGTAGTATTGTTTACCGTGCTCTTACAATCTACAAATATTATTTTTACAATTAAAACAAACAGGAATCAAATAAAAAAATAAGTTGTCGTGCTATATTTTTTACCCACTGATCTGTACCCGCAAACTCTTTGAATTTCTTATGAATAAGGCAGTAAGTATACACCCCTACGGATTAAAATCATCGTCTAATGGTTTATCACTCTGGAGTTGCTTCTAGCCTTTCTTATAAACTTAAAAGACGATTGGCACGCCGGCACGTTTAGTGTTTAGTAAGAATATGTAAGTCATGTATTTTATTACACTCTAGGAGTTCGTAAAATTAAACTTGGGTAATTTTATTTTTATTATCTAGGGTATACAGGGTTTTGATTCAGGTGGGATATCTAAAAAAAAATCTCTGGTAAGGTAATAATTTTTTTAACAGTCAGCCGTTTATGAAAAAAATCTGATAAATTTACAAAAAAACGGCACATAAAAAAAATAGCAGATTTTAAAATATTGCCTTTTCCCTTTTTTACAAAAAAAACATAGCAAATAATCATATGCTCAAAATTAAAAAGGTAACAACTTCATATAAATTAAAATACGGTATAATAGTTTTTGTATTTAGCTGTACAGTAAAAATATTATTGTGCTTTTGGGCTATTTTAAGAGGATTGATTTTTTTATAGTTTCTTTTCTAGATGTTCTTTTGCAAACATAATGAAAAAAACAAAAGTGGATTGGTTGTTCCAAAAGAAAAAAAAAACAAGCGTATGCAAGATTTTGTGTCAAATCTATGAGAA
Organism: Agrenia bidenticulata; assembly: GCA_034694785.1. Lineage (NCBI taxonomy): Eukaryota > Metazoa > Arthropoda > Collembola > Entomobryomorpha > Isotomidae > Agrenia > Agrenia bidenticulata. The sequence continues at coordinate 8,913 of JAQFYM010006758.1, forward strand.
TATTATTTTAAATTTAGCTTGTATGAGTCTATAATATTTTTATTTAAAAATACTCTGGCGCGGCAAAAAAAACAAGTCGTAATTTCTTTTGTGTTTTGTGTAGTTTGTAAAAATTGCGATTTTAAATTAGTTTTGAAACGAGGCTGTTTAATATAGTTCAAATTTATATCGTGCTATTGGTCTTCAATTTTAGTCTGAAAACATCCATTAAATATGCATAAAGGATTTGTTTATATATTTGTAAATATTTATTTTTAGTAAAAAAAATGATGTAACATTTGCAACAATAAATTTTACTAACGAGTATTTGCAGTAAAAAAAACAAAAATCTATAACGGGTTTTTATTATCTAAAAAAAGATAAATTTATTAGGTTGGTTATGAAAAAAAGTAAAACTGAATTTTATTATCTTTATATCTTTATTTTTATAAATAGAAACTATAGGTTATCCCATAGTAATATTTTTATCGAAGTTAATGTGCAAGAATAAACTAAACTAAAAAAAAAATTATACCGAAATCGTGTAATTTACCGATTTTACATTTTTCTAGGTTGTCTTAATCAGGAGTTTACAACCAAAAAAATGAACATGCGTTATAAATATAAAAAAATAAACTGATAACATTATTACATGTCACAGATAATTCAACAATGCATACCTCTTTATGTATTTTGTTAGACAATGTTATTGTAATTTACATAAAAGAATTTTTATTTGTATTTATGGATAAAATATGTATAAAAATTTTGCAAAAGCAACTGTAAACAATCTTTTGTTTTGTTACTGTTATCGAACCGATAGATTTTTTGTTTTCTTTACGTTTATTCCTTAAAATATTATAGTATTAGTATGGTTTCAGATATTTTTTGTGTATTTTATGCAATCAAAGATCCTTTTTTACAAAAAAACTACTTTTGTCATTTTTAAATTTTAAGTTAAAGAGAAATACAACTTTATATAGAAAGACAATTTTTTAGTATAAACCATGCAAATATTTTGCAGATAAAATTGCTCACACATGACGTCGAAAATTAAAAGATCTTATATCTAGCTGTATTTTATACATAAACACAAATAAAACTGTTTTTGCCGGTAAAGCATGTTTAAAACTTTTTTATAAACATAAAAATCACATTAAGCCAGCAAGAATTCTGACTCATCAATATCAAACATGCGCATATATTGCTTAACAGATGTCAATTATTCTGCTTCATAATTCGAATAGGCAAACTTACAGAAATGTTAATATTTTAATTTTAATTTTTTATAAATCCATGTTTTTCTGCTGTATTATTATACAGCTAGAATTTTATTTTATATACAAATACAAAAATGTAATCACAGGGATTATAAATGCGCAAAGAAAATCTATAAAATAAAATATTTTTGCAAAAATAAGTAAAATTAAGTTTTAGTAAAAAATACAACTAAATCTTTTTTTAAAGAACTCAGTCACAAAAAAATTGCGAAACATACAGCCGTAGAGAAATTTGCACTAAGATTAATTACCAACGAATTAAAAACTATTTTTGAAAAGTTTAAATATAATAAAGATAATGAGCTACTAATGGCGTATTACTTAAATTTCTACACATGAACAATTTTACTGAATTGACACGCTATCGGATACTGTTAACAGACTTGGCACAAATAAACTTTCTGTTTTAAACTTTTAAGAATCCCGGAATGTAGTAAATGTATTTTCATAACACACACAAAACAACAATCACTAAAAAAAAGCTACAACTGCATGCATGCGACTGCAAAAGATATACATGCAAGTCATGATATAAATGTATTTTTCGACAAAAAAACCAAATATTTTACAGATATTATAATTTTTTATGCATGATATTTTTCCTTAATAAAAACAAAATCATTGCTTGCCGATACAGAATGCAGTTTCATTAGTGTTGCAATAAAGCCTGTAGTGTCAAAAGCAAAGTAATGTTGCAGATTTATCTTAAATGCAACGATTAATAAATAATACGTTTAATAACAACATGGCTTAATATCTTAATAATAAAAAATATATTGTTACAAATTAAATAGTAAAAAAATAGTAACAAAAATTAGGAATATATAAAATGCATGTCTCATTAAGTTCTAAAACAAAAAATTTTTTATAAATACAAAATTCTTAGGGGCTGTGGCACCTCCCCTGTATTGCACAAAAACTTTCTAGGGAGAATGGAGGGGAGTATACCCATTTGCACGTTTTGCCTCCCCACTTATACACCTCTAGTTGTGTTATTTTATTTTGTTATACTTTGTGTTGTTTTGTTGTTTGTGTTTTTAATATGTTTTGTTTTGTGTTGTGTTGTTTTGTTTTTTTTTTGTTTTTAGTTTTGTTTTGTTTTGTTTTGTTTTGT
>JAQFYM010006759.1:0-11284 GCA_034694785.1 Agrenia bidenticulata
CAAAATTTGTAATATGAAATTGAAAACGATGGAAAATGGCTACTGTTTCATTTCTATAAATGCTGGTTGTCTCGTAGATTCTTATTGGAAAGATTTTATGAAAATAGTAATGTTTTACGTACATATTTTTCTTATGATTTACTTGAGACGAGTATATAAAAATGTTAAATGATTCTACTTTTAAAAAAAAAAACATTTTTAAAAAATTTCTATGTTATTTTGCGCATAAAAAATCGAACAATGCAAGGTTTTGGCCAATATCCACTTGGTCTTTTAATAAACATACTTTGCCTAAATGATAGTTGCTTCATATATATTATTTGTATTCAGAGAAAGATTTTTTTATGTTAGAAGTTAAGTAAATATGCAAAAAGCCATTAATATAAAAAAAAAAAAAATACGAATAATTCATAAGTGTATTGATGAATTTATGCTGTTTTTTTTTATGCAAGAAAATTGATGATAGCAATAAATGGATATATTTTCCATTTATAATATAAGATGTACAAGATATGGTTGTTTCGGCAGTACAGTAAAAAGAGACTTTGTGTTTTGACATATGATTTAAATGCCATAAAGCGATTTTCGCTTCAGGATAATATTGATGATCTTTAGTGTTGTAATTTACAAGATTACGAAAATATATCAACACTATCATTTGAGTTTCCAACACAAAAAGGTACATCATTCTTGTGTAAATCACAATTTAGTAAGGTAAATGGAATCATCATCAAAAATCAATCGCCCTCAAAAATCTTGATGACTAGTTTCGTGTGTCTAAAAGTAGAGGGATAGTAAAAATATAACAACAAATTCAACATTACAAGCCATAATCTATTTATTAAATCTGATTCTCCAGGTTTAAAACCGTTTTTTTATTTGGTATCATTACAATTTATAAATTTGGCACGATTCTAAAATTATGTTTAAACCCCCTATCTAAATCTATATGTAAAATGTGCTGCAAGCCCCTGTTATGATGCTACATTTTATTTTTAATTCTAGAAAGATTATTTTTTTTTTACAATTAGTACATCAAGATAGAATAGTTTAACACAATTTTTTAAAACAGGAAACACCAAGATTACATTTTAAAGAAAAACTGACAAAATGACTGCTAGATCACTTGCCTTTTGTTTTTTTATATAGATACATACTAATATATAACTCTTAAAGGTTTTTACTGACTCAGAAGATAAAAAACCTACTAAACGATTAGATGCGAAAAAACTACATTAAAATATATAAGCGTCACACACTAAAAAACTGTCAACCCAACAATGATGTGTTATGCCGAATTAATGCTGCAAGTAAGACTGAACAAAAGCTACAATGGATCAAAAGTAAATTTACTGAATTGTCTATTGTTTTAATATTAGAAAACGTCTGTAAAAAAACAAATACTACCAGATTCAATATGAGTATGCTAAGAACAAGTCAAGATTTATACAACAAAGCCGCCAACTAGACGCTTATTCAACTCGTTAACTCCGACTGTAATACAAAAAGTTACTTTGCGTAGACTCGGTTTTGACGCATATATACGTCATGGAAATTTGAGTAAATCACAACATAAGAGTCTAATATAAAAAACACTATTGGTAGAAAGTTACAAAGGGGTAATTTCTGTCGCCGTAAATGAATTGCTTGCCTGTTGACCGGTTGGCTTTTTTTAGTTTAACTTGCAAATTTTCGAAAAAAATGTAAAAAAATAAAAAAATGTAAAAAACAATACAAATGCATTTTAAATTACATTTTAAGCATTTTTGGCATATGACGCATTTTTGCGTCATTATTACAGTAGGAGTTAATCAAAAAAAAAAGACGAAAAACAAAAAACCCCTGCTATCCAATATTTTACAAAAAAAAATTCTAGATGAAATTTTGAATTTTGTAAATTTTGAATTAGGTGAAAATAGTTGACCTACAAAAGAATTCTTTCTATGGAAATTTGTAGTCGATATGCATTTTTACAAAGATGTTAATATGAAAACTGAATTCCTTTAAAGAGATAAAAGTGACTTATAGTGATTAGTTAGACAGTATGTGTTAAGAATCAAGAAATACACATTTTCGGGCATATATGTGTTTTTACCCAAAGCAGGTACTAAATGCTGATATTTATAGCGCTCAATTGCGATGAAAAATGTATTCCTGCCATTATCATTATTTTGTATGTATTATAGACATAGTCGTTTTCTAATGCAACGATAAAAAGTTTTTGTCTAGCTGTAACGAAAATCAAATTTTTAACAAAGCTTGATGTCTCAACACAGCATAAATTCATCATCTATGTTGTATATTACGCATATAGTAATATAAAAAATTGATACTAAAGACACTCACTGCAAATTTGTGGCAAAAATTACGAAAGGCGTTATAATTTAATTAAATAATATACGTTTTCTATAAATATATATTTTCTATTTTAGTAAAACGACGAGGTAAAATTGCATATGTTCTAATATGCATGGTTTTATTGATACGGAAGATTTTAAAACGAAAAAAATATACGCTTACATATAGCATCAAAAATATATTTGCGGTAAATTTATAATGCTCCCGAACTTTTTAGTTTCTCAGTTAGAAAAAGTCTGAAAACTTACATATAAATACGGGATTAATTTACCTATATTCTCTTTACTATATATTTAGATGTTCGTTTTTATTGTACCCATAAAATCAATTTTTTAGATGTCAAACATATATTTTTTGCATTTACAGAAAACAGCTTGTGCTTTTTTTTCGCACATGCAATGTTTTCGATCGTACCAAATTATGCGTTCGTAACGCAAGTTAAATTCTGTAATTCACTAACAAAAAAAAGCTGTAAACCCAGTGTGACCGTGCACTACGCATAAGTGCTGCATATAATCGTGGTCTATACCGACACAGTATTGGCATACGCACGGCGTATCGCATGATATGTTATCTTTGTGTAATTTCTGCATTTTCGAATGATAAATATTGCTTGCGAGCTTTTAGCACTTGGCCAACGCAATTCTTTGGTTTTTAACAACAAAATTAAATTAGCAATTTAATAGGGAAAACCAGAAAAAGAGATCGGCAAGAATAACTGTCCAGTAAAGAAGATGACACTTTCATTGTCCGAAAGATATATATCTGTAATTCATGTTTTATGCATGACGCAAATTACGAGCATTTGGCTTGGGAGGCGTCACAGAGCGCAATCCCGAAAATTCTTCGTATGAGAGTAATCCAGCTCAAACTTCGGTTTTTATTTATGTTTTTTTCCAGACGTATCCTAGCGGTACATTTTTAGTAACCTACGGATATCCGTCATATCTTGAGCTGCTAAGAAAACCATTTTCAAGCATATAGACGTGGACCACGCAATCGGATTTGTGCACAAAAGAGAATTTACACAAATCTCTGTAAGAAGTCATGGAGTCATATAAAATCTATAATGCGGGTTTGCAGCGGGACGCAAAGTGAAAATTGGCCATGATATAATAGCATATTAAAGTATAAGAAGAGCAATCGGATAAATAAACCCTGAGAAGAAACAAAAGATTGAGTATATTGATTTACTTAAATTTGTTTTGGCATTAAAAAACGTATAGATTGTAATTTATGAGCTTTTTTTTTGTTTTTTCTGTATTTTTTTTTTCTTTTGTAATTTGATTTGTTTTTTTTTTTTGATTACTACTTATTTTACAGTTGAATAAAGCGTTCTTATGGTTTTCTGATGCCTGCATAAAAAAAAACCTTAAAAAGGATATTATGCATTCAGTTTTTTTAATTGCCCGGATTGCTTATCTGCCACATTTTTACGCGAAATTCGATTCTATTATTCTGCGATATAAAATACTGATCTTAGCAAAAAACCACAACCGTGTATATATAGCTCAGGCATTTTATGTTTACCATTTAGCTATGATGTCACGTTGCATGGTACATTTATTTTTTGCTCTATAAAAACACTATTGTAAGCATCAGTAAGATATATTTTTTTAGAAAAATAACCTTAAATTAACATTTTAAATATTTATAATAATATAATTTACTACTTGATTTTACATATACGGGAGTAATATATGGTTTTTATATTGTGTTTTTACAATTATCCCGTTATTTACTATGTTTTTTTGCTTACAACATAAAAAGCTTGTTATTTTTTTGTTTTATGTATAATTATCATATAAATCACACATTGCTATTTTTTTTGGTGATTTTAGAAAATTGTTAGTTGAAATTTAATTAATTGTTTGTTATTTAGAGTTTTATTTTTGCAATTTTTTATTGTAAAATACCGTATTTATTTTTTTTATTTTATATTAAAAGCTTTTTTCTTTTTTTGGTTTGTACGTTTTTTTTAAAACCATAAAAATTCTAAAGTATTTATTAATATTTGCAGTGCTTTATATTTTTTTTTTACCTTATAGCATCGTATAGCTTTTCATTCTTTTTCTTTCATATTATAAATACGAAAACTTTTTGCATTTATGTAATTAGTACTTTTATTTGAAAATGAATCTTTCTACAAGCATTTATTTTGTTTTTTTTTCAATGTCTGACACTTTTTTTGGACAAAAAAACAGAGAAACCATATAATTAAGAGAATTGATTTTTACGTATAATATACGTTCAATAAAAAGAAATTCAAGATTTGTATGTTTTTTAAATTTATACAAAGAAGTTATATACACTACGAATAAAATTATATTTTTCTAGTACTAATTTACGCAAAATATGTGTTGATAAAAAGTTTTTTGTGTGAAAAGTGTAATTTAAAAAGCATGAAAAATGTTTTCATTTATTGTAAATTGCTACGTTTACTACTTAGAAAGCACTACATAAAATTTTATGCATAACAATGTATGTAAAAAAGTATGAATAGATGTAAACTTTGCCATAATTTACATATAAAGTTTCAAATTTATTAGAAATAGAACATATGCACATCCTAAATCGCATTACAAATATATCATACACGCTTATCTGTGATTAAAAGATAGAAATGGGCATCATTCAGACCAAAATTGACTGTATAATTTTTTCTAGATTATTTATGTTGATAACCGAACTTTTTGCTCTATTAATTACAAATAAATAAATATAATTAGAAAAAGAAAATTGCACAAAGAATAATATTTACGGCCAATTTTCGATGTGTTTTAAGCATTTTTAAGCTTGCTTTTTATATACAAAATGTATTTTTTATTGTTGTATAAAGTAAGATTTTACCGTATTATTTTCGTCAAATTTAATAAAATTTTAATATATGACTTATTCACGTACTAAAAGATAATGGAAATATCATAATGGAATGTAAAGTACGATAAAATAACGCCATATGTAGTTTTTAATATTTTTTTTAAAATAATATTATACATTGTAATGAAATGAAATTTAAAATTTGCACAATGTGTACCACAAAATACTTTTTTTACGTGACTCCTAATATACACATTCATTTGAATTTTTATTAGCCCCATAAATACATGAAATCACAGTCGATAATACCATTATGAGACAGACGTAGTATATCAGTTGTACGCGCACCATATGCAGTGTTATATCAAGTAGGATGCTAGGCTGATATGCAATTATCTTTATAGACTTATCCTTGTTGGATGAGTCGGTCTTGGATTGTTTCTTCTTGGCTACCATAAAAATATGAAAATGATACTATTTATTTAAACACGTTCTCTATATATATTTTTTCTGTGATTGACATTTATCACACTTCAATTTGTTTAGCCTTTATCTTAAACTTAATAAATGTCAGATACTAGATTAAATCAATATCTGATGCTTTTTAATAGCATTTGATAGACGGAAAATGCATGGATTTTTCCCGTTTAAAAAATCCCGTCAAAATTAGATATAAATCATGTAAATGCATTATTCATATTAATATGTATTTTTTATCTGGGTAAATACCCAACAATCCTGTCATGTAGAAATATGCTGTGATATAACTATGGCTGTAAGTCTCTTAATAAAATTTGTTGTTATATTTCATGTTATAAAGAAGAGTAAATCATTTTTTGAACTCTATCACGTTTTTATTTGTAAATAGTGTGATAAATAATATCAATTTTTTACTACTATTTTTATTGTGCAGGCAGCTTAATTTGTTAGAATTATGTTACTACCTGGCTAATATAACGTATAATTATAACTCATTATTTTATTTATAAATATGTTTTTATAAAATATATAATTTTAATTGTGAATTGTTTCATATGACCAGTTCTTCAACTAACAATGTAGCAGATGTGCAATAAATAAGTCTTTCGTGCGCAAAATTATGTACTTAATACATTTTAGACAGTACATGTTATCTTACTATCGATTCGTAATATGTGCAATATGTAGCGTGCGTTTTTGAGCTATCAGTTCTACAAAACGCGAAATCGCCGTTTTAAAGAAACACGTAACAACAGAAAAATATGAGAAAAGCTACTAGATTTTTATGTATCCCGAAGAGTTAAGAACGAGAGGAATATGCTTAGCACTCACAATTTTATTTGTGGATGCTAGAAAGTAATATCCATTTGGAAAAAATTGGACAGTAAGCATATAGACACATATCATCAAGAAAGAATTAGTATACATTTTTACGCACGGCAACATTATACGCTACATTCTATCAAGTTTTTTTTCTTTATTTTGCAAAAATCAAAGAATATTCTGATTCCGACAATACTACATTTTTTTAGATAAATTCACTTAATTTTGTTGACAGAAAAATAATCAATTTCTTTTTGGAAAATAAGACAGGCATCAATACTGTAACCCATTTCTGCTTGAACCAGTTGAGTTTGCAGATTTATCTTTTTCGGCATTCATGATAATATAATTTTTATTGTTGGTAACTTACACTCTGACTAGGCATGGAAATGTATCAATATTTATAGCCCGCTTATTTTTGTAAAAACCAATGTTCTACAATTTAACTATTTATTTTTTAAAATAAAAATACAGTAGCATTTTCATTGTATTGCAACTCATCGATGTTCTTTTGTAACGACAAACGCGCTTGAATTTAAGAACAGCGTTTCTCGACCCATGTGTTTGTAAGTTGCGCATATTTACTACTGATGTCATCTATTTTTCAATTATAATGAATGTATTGTGCGAAAAAACGTCAGACTAGATTTGTGCTCAAGATACCTTTATAACTGTGTTTAAATACTGGCCGTTGCATCTTATCCATCACTTAATGTACGATATCCAACTCTCGATTGCTTCAATCCATCAGTCTCCGATTTTTTTTTATTGTTAATTGTAAAAAATGGCTATATAATTGCGGTTTTGTTTTTATTTTACGGATTTCGCTGTTAAAATTCTTTCTTGTGATTTTTTGCTATTTATGCAATGTATAATAATATGGAATGATGTTTATCAGATAAGTATTTTACAATTTCCAATGAGGTTTCCCATCGTGTTTTTACTGGTTTTTACGGTAACTTTAGCTTTGTCGTTTTTCTAAAGAATTTTTATGTTATAATTTTTTCACATACTCTTTTCATATAATCTTGCAAAGTTCATAATTAATTTATAATAATTACCAATTGTAATACACAGATTATGTTAACCATGACATAGGCATTTATGTGTGCCAGTTGTATGTACGTATTGCTAAGTAGTTTTTAGAGATACACAATATGGTGCATTTTCCGTCTTTTAAAGTCAAAAATGTTTAGTTAATCGCCAGTCAGAGTTTTGGCTGCAAGTCTCCCAATAATATTACTTTATTAATTTTTTCTAAAAAAAAGATTAAGCTGCAATTAGAGCCTTATTATGTTTTATATTTAGTAAATACTGTGCTTACAAATACAAATGTTTTTCTGATATTTTTTATGCAGCAGGCAGCTTAATCTGTTAAAATCCTATTACTAATTGGCTAATATGACGTACTATTACCAACCATTATTTTATATTTTATATATTTTAACTTAAATATATTATTTTATTCGTCTATTGTTCTTAATGACTAGTTCTACAACGAGAGATGTAGCAGAGTGCAATAAAAAAGCTTTTATGCACGTCATCATCAGTGAAATTTATTGCAGAGTCATAATGATACCGTTACATTAAATCCCAACATGTTGAATGTGTAGCGTGTGTGTCCAGGCTATCAGTTCCTACACAAAGCGGGATTGCTTTTTTACAGGAACACGTAGAAACAAAACAACATAAAGAAGCATTAATTTACGTATGATACTGTGTACATTGAGTAAGCAGGAATACACTTTCCACTTACAATTTTATTTGTGGATGCTAGAAAGTTATATCCATTTGCAAAATTGGACAGTAAAAAATGTAAAATATATCTATAAGAAAGAATTGGTAAAAATTAAAAAGCGCGAAAACATAAAACCAATTACAACATTCATTGGATTTTATCTTTGCTTGCAAAAATCAAAGAATATCCGGTGTCGACAAACTACACATTTTAGATACACCCGAATGTAAAAACATAAAAAAATTATGTATTTACTTTGATGGAGAATAAGACGTTAATCAATATAGTACACCATTTCTGCTTGATAAAGTAAAGTTGGCAGCATTTAACTATTTTCGCCATTTATGATTATATAATTTGGATCGTTGGTAACTTACACTCTGCCTTATAATTGACTATGTATTTTGTTGATTTTAAGTAACTGACAAGGCAGCTTTTTTCGTATCTCTAGGTAACTACGTACAAAAACGTATATACACTTTTTTGGATGAGATGGCTGATGTTTTTAAAATTTTTTAAATAGATCTAGAACGGGGCATATAAGAATACCTTTTATCTATTGTTGTTGCTTATCATGCAAATTTGTATAGAAGAACACCAAAGACAATGTGTTTCATATATTATATCTCCTTTATCTTATCTTCGTTTAAATTTTGATGGTTTAAACATCCTCTTTTTTTTGCCCCGGTTTAAACAACTGTACTTGTTAGTCTTTTACTTCGTATTTCATTATATGGGATCCATGTCTTTTCAGAACTCTTTTATTATTCATCGTTATCGCTTAAGAATTGTGGTTTTCTACATTTAAAGGTATACCAATTTCTTTGTAATACAGGTCAATTTTTGTGCTTTTGGATTATAGTATCTCCTCTTTAATATGTTCTTACAATTTTTTATTCTTCAATATATTGATTCGTCAAATCATACATCATGTCCAAGTTTTTTTATCTCGTTAGGCGTCATTCCTATGCCCGTATGTACCCGATTTTTGTAGTGCAGTATTATTTTATTAAAGGTTGTTTACACCTTTCTTTAATTTTAATGGCTGTTCTAATTACTTTGTTAGCTCTTTCAATTCTGTCTTTTAATTTATAGTTATGTGGCATACTGAAATTTCGATTTTATAATATGTTCTTCCAAAAATCTCCGGACTTCTTTACTTTATAATTCAGTTGCATTATTCTATATTATCTGTTTATAATCTATTCTGTGGCAGTATTTTATCTATAATTTGCTATATTATTGGTCTTTCTACTTCTTTTCTTCATTCCAAATAGTTTCCTAGTAAAATAATCAATAGCCAAAATAAAATATTCGGTTCTAACAATCTCCAAAACAGCAACAGCTAAGATTTCCCTTAAGTTGTAAGTTTTCACATGTTCTTCTTTTTAGCCTATTTGTGAATTATTATTGATGCATTCTGTACATTCTTTAAAAATATCATTTATCATTCTTACAGTTATTATAATTTTTTTGCAATTGCGTTATTTGTTCTTTGATCAATTGATTTATGTTTATTTATTACTTGTGTTCTAATTTTTTATCACTCATTAATGTATTTTCTACTAAACCCAACATCTTGTCATCATTTATCTCTATACTTCTACTTAAAGCATCTGTCTGTATAAGATCTTTGTCTGGTTTATATTGCAACTACAATCAAATTTATAAATTTACGTGTACCATTGCTGTATTCTGTCCGTAGCGAAACCAATTGCTTCTTTATTGCTTCAATGGCCTTGTGGTCACTTACTATAGTGAATGTACTTGCCAACATTATATATTTCAATTGTATCATTGCCCAAATTAGTGCAAGTTCATCTTTTTCAGTGATAGTGTAAAGTGTCTCACTTGGTTAAAGTCTTCTTGAAATGCATACAATTATTTTGTCAATTCTGTCTTAAAAACGCTCCTACACCAAAATCGGACGCATCTGTTCCTAATTTAAACTCATCATGTAATCGTGGCATATGACTCTAAGTTTTTTACCCCATTGCATCCTTATCATGTTTAAAATTTGATCAATTTCTTCTGTCCATATAAATTTTGTATTCTTGTGCAATATAGCATGAAATGGTGCTAGATTATCAGCCAACTTTAGAATGAAACGCCATTCATAGTAATAAGGCCTTAAAACCTCTTTAACTTTTATTTCGTAGTGGGTTCTGCATAGTCCACTATTCCCTGGTTCGATTTAACTCCAAACTTATCATTTTTTTGGTTATTTTACACCCCAAGAAATTTTTTGTTTTAGCCTGTGAAAATTTTATTCAATGTTTTCTCTAAATCCATACTTCTTCAGAACCTGTTAGACTAGCTTAAAATTTGCATCATGTATTTTTTTCGTATCTCCAAAGAAATAAATATCGACAATAGCAATAAAACATGCCTTTTATAAAGATCCTGAAAAATACTTTGCATAGTTTTCTACAAAACTACCCCACATTTCTTGTATTCTTGTGGCATAACCACAAATTGCATTAGTCTGTCTCCATATCTAAAGGTTGTTTTCTTACGATCGCTTGGGTTTATTTTCATGTGATAGAATACATCTTTAATGTCTATTAAGCAGTAATATATCATGCCTCTTTATTTGTAAAGCAATTTATGTATTTATGGTGGTTTGAAGTAATTTGTGGTTCAAAATCATACGTTTGGCTACAATCTAGACGGAATCGCAACCTTCTAATTTTTTTGATTTACAACGAGATTCATCTACATCAAAGAGCTCGGCTGTAAAATCCCCTGTTGTATAAGTTCTCTTACAAGCTTAATAAAATCTATCCAACCCTTTATATTGTAGTATATGTCTGTATCAAGTTACTATTACTGCATCTGCCGTAGGTATATTGCACATAATCGGCAAATCTGTATTTTCATAGTTCTCTTGTCTTCTCGGTAATTCCACGCAAAGATTCTATCCAATTTTTATTCTTGGCCTTCAAATCTAAAGTTCATAAAATCTATTTTCGCATGTATATCCATGCATCGTAAGTTAGTATATCTCTTACTTAGTAATTTGCTATCATCAGCTAAACAGTAAGTAGGCATCTTTTGTAATTTTTA
>JAQFYM010006760.1:0-11282 GCA_034694785.1 Agrenia bidenticulata
CACAAGATTTTCCTCGCTCTTGCGTCCCCAGAGTTTGATTACATGTTGTACGACAGTCCTCTGGTAAGGAATATTACACGTAACTTCCATATCGTCTTATCGGATGTCACTGTAAAGGCGTTTAAATTGATGCTCAAGGTAATTGTACTGCTTTATATAATTGTAATCTTTTATGTTTGGTTTGTGGTAGAGTTTGGTTTAAATATGAACGTTAATATTTACAGTACATTTATACAAAGGAAGTTGATGTTCAAATGGAGGATGCGATTGAGTTATTGAAAGTATCCCTCCGGTTCGACTTGCCCGATCTTGTAGCCCGTTGCATGTGTGTTTTACGATCTGGAATCAACAATGAAACGGCTGCTGAGATATTTCATGAAACTTTAACAAACTTTCCAAATGATAGTCGACTGAAAGAATACGCGCTCTCTTACATACTTGTGTAAGGCTAGAAGTGCATTGATTCCATGTTTTATAATGTACCATATATGCATGTAATCTATAAATTGAATTTTAATTTTTAGAAATGCCAAGCGAGTTTTGAAAACATCAGGATTTCTCAACCTCAGCCTTGACAGTCTCTGTGTAATACTTGCAAGTGATGACCTAATAGTCAAAGAATATGATGTGTTCCAAGCTGCGATGTTGTAAGCAATTCTAAATAACTTTGCCAAATGTTAATTTCGATCATTTGTAACTTTTTTAACGCTTACTTCTAGGTGGGCAGAAAAATCAATTCTGTCTAAGCATGCGGAAGAAAATGTCAAGATTTCCGGACAAAATATTCGGGATGAACTTGGTCCGGCCTTGTTTTTGATCCGATTTCCGCTCTTGACTCCTGCTGAATTTAAATCCCATGTGACTCCTCGGCAAATTCTGACGAACGATGAACAATTAAGCATTTGTTACTTTTTCCTTGAGGAGAATAAGGATCAAAGTCTCACTGACTTGACCCCATTCTCAAAGGTGAAAAGAGCACAGAAAACGACTGTGGCTGAGGCAACTTCGTCAACTGGAGATAACAGCTATGAAGAACCTCCGAGGAAAATATTACGTTTGGAATTGCCGGAGGAAGAAAGAGTTTTGGAAAATTCATCGTCTGTGGCCACAGAAATATTAGAACCCGTGGAACCAATTCCTAGCAGTAGCGGTTGGACTACTCCACCGCTAAGTAGAACTAGCTCTTCTGTTGTAGGTGAGTAAATCAGACTAAACTTAGTAAGCTCTCGTTTTCCTGTTGATCATATTAATTTTAAAGATCTAATGATTAAAAAATTGCCATCTATTTGTTTAATAAGATTGAATAATTTTCAATTTTTGTAGAATGTATGGATTTACGATCGGATGATGATTCGACATCCAGTCTCAGCGTGAGCGAATCGGTAGATGCTAAAGCTGCTGGACCATCAGTCACTCCTGTCAAATGCAAAGCGCTGAGAAGGAACACAAGACATGAGTTGCTCCTTTCTGAAGAAGAAGGCAGTTATTACCAAGAACAATTAAACTCTCCCTCTGGAAATACTCTTCAGAATTTGTTTGAACGAATGCTTCATGCGTTGGACATAAACAGTGAGGATATTGTAGAAGTTCGCGAAGAAAAGCCGGTAGTCATAAACCCTTTGCCAGTAACATTCCCCATTTTCTTCCCTAATCTGTGGGGATTTCATGTTAACTTTATCAAAAATAACATTACGGTCGATAGGTTCAAACATGACTTGAAGAACATCAATTTAAGTTCTTTGATTTTCTACAAATTCTGTGAATCTGAAGACTTCCTAGAAATATGGTTGAAAGGAATCAACACAACAATCGTAATTAATGGAGTGACTATTCTGAAGATGGATTTTGAAAAGAAGTCGTTGATACTTTCTCGAATTAAACAAGCCAGATTGATAGTGGAAGGCCTTCAATTAAAGCCCACGCTCAAGAGCATAAGTCTGGATGAATGTGAGATTGGTTCATTGGATCACATTCCTACAGAAATGCTCGAGTCTCTCACACTCCGTAAAGTTCTGGGAATTAAAAATCGAAGAGAGTTTCTGAAAAAATGCAAGAATCTCAAGGAATTGAGCTGTACAGATATGGGGGATGAAAACATTGATTTAGGAATCCACCTTGGATTCTTCGAAGGAACAAAGCTACGGCGGCTTGCCCTTGGAAAAGCAAAGATAGACTGTTCAAAACCAGTTCGGAAGATGGAGAATAATATAGAAGAACTGTACTTAGACTGCTGTCCCTTGAATTTAAACTTTATCGAATCTATGCCTTTCATCTTTCCAAAGTTGAAAAGGATAAAAATCTGCCGAAATTGCAGGCCTGAATTAGTGACTTCTCTTTTGGAAATCGAGACCATGGAGTGGATGTGCTTTTGGCAAATGGGCTTTAAACCGTGTTCCAGTCCAAAGAAAGGAAAAGGAAGATCATCGAAAAGTCCTGCCGGCTTGAGCAAAACGGGAGCGTTCGATTTGAAGCAGTTCCTTAAAGAAGCTGGTCTGGAAGTCAGCAATAATGTAAGTAGCTTCATTTTAGAGAAGGTTCCAGTTCCAGGAGTCCTGGCGAGTCAACCTCAACAGAACCAAGTTGTTCAGAAACGCTGGAAAGCCACAAAGCTCAAGGACCGATATGAGGAATTCACGCGCATGGATTATGATCAGTTTGACTGGTCTATGTTCTACGAAGACTATGCTGTGTTCCATAAAATGAATCGGTAAAGAAGCCGAGCCGAAGATCTTCGTAAATCTTGATACAAAATACAAATCACAGCCCAATTACTTGCAGTTGGGGTAGGTAGAGTTAAAATCAATCAAATGTGGGGTGGCAATTCTCTTGTGTGTTTATAAAACCGTTCTCATTAGTTTAACCAGAAAGACAATCGTCATTTTCAAACCCTTTTAAAATGAACAATAGCAATTCCTCAGTATTTTTGTAACTTTGTAATGAATTATAAATTTATATTTCCAATCAGTAAATAAATGTTATAATGTCAGTAAGTTAATTGTCGAAACCACTATGGATTTTCGAAATTGTATGTTGTACGGATGAACGAGATGATTTATGTTATATTTATATTTGCCTATATTCCAAAGTATTTCAAATTATTAAATATGTTGCAAAGAAATATCGTTTATCATATTGGAATTTATCCTCCCTAATAAATTACTTGATTCCCGAAATATTTCAGCTGTAATTAACGTTTAATTGGATTAACTGAAAATCCTTTTTGATAATTCCAAAGTGCTGGGGTAAAGTGATTCAAACTTGTCAACAAAAAAACCCGCAAAATTTGTACCTCCCGTGGGTTCGTCGAAAGTTTGAAGTTTATTTTCGACAAGATTTCCGAAATTTGTCTGCCAAATGCCAAATTTTTCGATAACTTAACCACCAAAACTACGAGAGGTATTACTTGCTATAGGAAAATGTCAAGATCAGTTTTGTACAGACGGTTTTCGACAAGCTCGTCGACAAAAGCCAGAAAGATCCATTGGGTAATGTTTAAGTTTATTAAATTGTAATAATTATGTACTTTATTGAACTCCATGAAGTAAACTAATAACGTATAATTAATTTGAAATTGGTAGGCAGAGGAGCTGCGTAGGAAGTCGAACTGTGACCGAGCCCTTGATCACTTTGATGATTTCTATGCCTCCGTGTACGGGTCGAACAAATGGCCGTCCCTTCGCCTTGGATTATTGTCCCCTACAAAGTATATGGCAATACCGAATCCCTTTACGGGGAACTTGGAGCGGATCTCATCGAAATTAGAAGCACTCGGGGCACATAATGTCCAAAGAATGTGGGAGGATGGGCGACAGGACTTAGTTAAAGGGAAGGATTTCGATTTAAAAAAGGATTTAGGAAGGATCCATGACTTGGAGAGGACCCTGGAGTCCATCGCTATGACGAAAAAGGCTGAAGAAATGGAGATCATGTACAAAAATTCATCAGATAAGAAAAGGCTTGGGTTTGGCTCTGAAGGTCAAGGTCAAGCCCGTCAGGAAGCTCAGGAGAGGGTTTTTAATCATCCTAGTCAAGGTATTTGAAAAACTTTTGGTTCTACATATTTTTATAAATAAGGGGTCGAACTTAAATGAGAGATTTATTTGTAATTTGTATCTCTAGCTGCATTCGTACCTCCGACGAAATTGAAGGGAGCTGAAGATTTCGCCTTCGATTCAGAATATTATGCCGGATTTCTTCCATCGTCGAGAGATTCGGACGAAAGTCAAAACCAAGGGGGTATTGTAGTGTATACCAAGCCGAATCCAGCAAATAAATTAGAATTTCCCAAGTTGATTCAGCCTTACACTTTTGAGTCGGGTTCGGCTGAAGAATTTCCAGGAGCCGCAAGAGATTCGTCAACAGGTTCGGTTTTAGAACTTTTAGTCGAAACATGCAACGTATTTAAAAATAGTTTTTATAGTTCTTGAAGAAGTTCAAAATCAAATTATAGTTTATTTTATTTTCAGGATTGAGAGAATATTTGTGTGTCAATGGTGGATCTATTGCTCCTATTTTGGCACTGGATCTAAAGCCTCATGTTAATTTGTTAGACATTTGCTCTGGACCTGGGACAAAATCACTGATGGCATTTATGACTATGTCTTTGAATACGATCACGTGTAATGACTTGGACTACAGTCGACTGTACCGAGTAAAGAAAATCTTTCATGAGTTTTTAGGTAAGTGTCTTCGTCTACTTAAGAATAACTAAAAACTGGATTCAAAGAATTCTCTGCACTGAAAATTCATGCTTTTCTCAGTTTCTGTCAATTAAAATCAACATGAAATCCCATTTTTAGGATCGGAATCTCCTGAATCAGTCATATTTACAAAATACAACGGGATGAACTATCCTGCAAACTCAGAATTTACCCGAGTGCTTGCAGACGTTCCATGCCTTTCCGATAGGACCGCGTGTAACATCATAGACAATAATATTTTCAAGACAACCCGAACTAAAGAAAGGCTTAATCTTGTCAGTGTCCAGAAAAAAATCCTCTTAAATGCACTTACAGCCATGTCTAAAGAAAATGGGAGTGTCACCGTGTACTCAACATGTACACTAAGCCCTGTAGAAAACGACGGAGTTGTAATGCAAGCGTTGAAAGAAACTGATGTCGATGATTTAGCGGTGGATCTATATGGTCTTTTAGAAGTTTTGCGACCTTTTGAAAAAGCTGGTATGTTTAAATTGAACAGAACTCGACTAGGCGTAATTATCGAACCGACTGTTTTCTCCAATTTCGGTCCGATGTATATTTCTCGACTCGTAGTAGAGCGGGAAGTGATTACCGAAGAGAATGTCGACGTCAAAGATTAAGATAAGAATTTAATTTGTTATACTATTTATATAAGTAGTAAGTAGATAGCATTAAAACAGATTGACAGTTGGACATTCGAAACCTCAAAGTTGTAGCAAAGGAAACACTATTTTATTGTCCGAAAAGGTACCGTTCCAATAATAATAGGAACTAGTGTCTTGACACTTGCAGCCAAACCGGTGATGTCTAATTCGAACTGAAAAACAACAATTCAAGCTATTATTTTTCCTTACGTCGTGAGATATTTTATTGAATAACCTTTTGTGCTTCCAAACCTGAAGAGCATACTCAAGATCGATGATTTTACAAGAGCCTATATGAGTCGGTGGAACTTCAGGAATTCTTATAACAAAACCACTCTTGTCCCCCCATACCATCGACGCTCCACGCTCCATTTTTGAGCCTTTGGTCTCACAGATAACCTTTGATATGGATTTTGCATTTTCATCTGCAGATTTCACCGTAACAGTCTGAAAGAGCTTGACCAAGATCATATTAATTCTTCGACGACTCCTATTCATGACCTCGCCATTGAAATTCACCAGCTCCCCTGGCACAAAACCACGTCGGGGTATTTCAATAGAGAAGCCCACAAGACCACTTTTGCAGCAAAGGAACCCCTGGCTCTTATAGTTTCTAATTACTAACGGGTTGAAAAAGTCCATCTCCGTGTTCAGATCCAATGTTCCAGTGACCTTAAAAGAGGTACAATGGGTGAGGTCATCATCATCAGCGTGGATCGGGGTTCTTGTTCGAACCTCAATGAAGTAATCGATGGTTCCTTCGATATCTCCAGTGATTTCATAGGAAGAGGGTAGATTCTCTGGAAGAGTGTATTCGAAGGGGTAGAAATGGGTTCCCGGGTGTAGAGTGGACTCATCGTCAGGTTCTAGTGGTCAGAAGATTTAGAAAATAATTGCCGGATCGGTTGTAAGTGTTTTTTAGTTTCAAATATTCTTAACCATTTCCCAAGAGGAGAATCTTGTGCTGAAGATAAGACTCGTCAGACGCATAGTTAACATCCCCGTCAGACCAAGTCACAGTCCCACTTCCCTCGAATATGACATTTATCTCTGGGAAACAACTTAATGGTTAATTTATTTAAATATTGCTTGGATCGTTTAGTCTTAGAGACAGGTGGATGTTTTTGTTATGGGTTTCAAGGGAAATGGACGGCATAATAAAGTAGGTTACCTCTTACTTCGTATGGTTTGTGAACCAACATGACCGCTCGCCCAGCAATTGTATCCCCGGGAGAGAAATGCTTTGTCGGTGTTTCTAATTCAATTAAAATTTTGGACGTCTCATCCCTCATCTGATCAAGTCAGACTTAGCTGATGAGCTAAGCATTCGTGTATCCTTGAAACCCTTGATGAAGCCATAATTGACTTGTTGACCTATTGGATAAACACTCCTCTAAAGTTATCGTGGCGTTTCTATGGATTGCATTCGATTAAAGTCTGATGACCTAAAACAGGAGGAATTAGGTTTAGAGAAATGCCCGAATTATTTTCGATTGACCCGGATGCTTTTCTGAAAAGGAAATCTCCGGATGTGGGATTTAGAAATCTGTTTATTTCTCCAAAAATGAATAATCAATCAAAAATGAAATAAATATTTAAATAATTGAAAACATAGTAAATAAATAACAAAAACAAGATCGTATCAAAAATACTGGTCTACCATGTGTACCATAGTCACAGGTCTTGGACAGGACATCTAACCAAAGCTTTGGCTTTAAAATAATAAAATAAATGACATTTGAACACTTGTCTAGTAAGTGTCAAATGTATGAATATCAAAAGTCATACACTTGTCATGTCAAGCCTATAAAAATATCTGGAAGTATCAAAGGTCAAAAGTAATAAGTAAAACTGTCAAGCTCTGTCAACTGGTCATTAGTGTTTCGTAAGGATCTAAAGCGTCGTTCAAGTCATCAAACTTTTCATGTCAAATAGGAATGTCAAAAAAGTGTCACGCGTCAGTCAGTCAGTCCAATCTTCTCTCTTGTAAAGTAATCAAGTATGTCATGCTGTCACGTCTCCGTTGTGTCCGATATTTTTGTCGAAATTGTCATAAAATAAATGTCCTCGTTTAAAAAATGTCCCTTGCAGTAACCAATCGTAGTTTCTTATGTCAGTGGCAAAGGCTTGACTTTAGAAGTCAAGTGCGGCACTTGGTTTCCCTGCTGTGGCTTCACAAATTTAATTGACTTTAAATGATTTTGAGTCGAGCTTCTGGATGACTGCAGTTGGGAGGTGGAGCTTGAGGATTGGCTCAAAGAAGATGTCAATGACGACAATTTGTCATCAGCACTTTTACCTCGGATCTTGTCAATTATGTGAGTAATGTCTTGAGGTAATTTGGCCATAAGATCGTCCAGGGTTTCCTACAAGTCACGTCAACCGTAAATCAGGGTAACGTTTAACAGATTTGAAGTCAGAAAGTCATCGTAAAAGCTCCAACTTACCTGGAGGACACGTTTGGCATTCTTTGCGGTTGGATTCTCCAGAATCCGCCGTCCAGTTGTAATGACAGGAATCGGGATGAGCAACAATAGGAGCAATGGGAGCAGAAACAGACCCAATTTTAAAAGTAACAATGGAAGCAGTAACGGGAGAAGGACGGGCAAAAGCACCGGAAGGAGCGGAATCAGCCCCAGTTTCTTAAGGAGCAAGAGACCCTTAAAAAGTACCAGTGGCCCTTTGATCCCCTTCAATCCCTTGAGCCCTTTGAGCCCAAGTAGTCCAATAAGTTCCTTGTCGAATCCACCTCCTCCCCCTTCATCATCATCTTCTTCTCCCCAACCACCGCCGCCACCGCCACCGCCGCCCCACCCACCTCCACCGCCACCTCCGTAAGTCTGAAATAATTTATTTTCCACTTCAAACCCCCTCATTCAAATATTTATAAGACTTATGATAGCCTACGCTTACCATGGCTGAAGGGTAGATCTGGTATTTGAAAGCTGTAGGCTGGGACATTCCATAGCTCCCACCTCCACCGCCTCCTCCTCCTCCTCCTCCTCCTCCACCACCGCCCCCACCAATACTGTAACTGTCATAAACTCCAACGGTTGGGGTGCCGTAGCCCCCTCCACCTCCTCCCCCTGCAGACCCTCCAGAAGTTCCAAAGCTACTTCCGCCACCACTGCTGTACCCTCCAGAGCTCACGTCTCCTCGGGGTTCGAAAATAGCAGATGAGCCATTGGTGGAATGTTTGTGGTGTTTGGAATACGTTGCTGCATGGACAATCCCTGGAATGCCTAGACCCAGTAGGGCAAGGGGCCATAGACGACAACTGCGGCTTAGTCGTCCCATATCTGAAAATGGTTATTGGAGTTCAAAGGTAAATGCAAATTGGCTTATTATTTACTGCCCGGTGTAGCTTTTTTATGCTTAAAAATAAAATTCGGATCACTTACCTTCAAAATACGATTAAAAAAATCTCCCGAATCCGAAATCCAAATTATTGGAGGTACAGTGACCACTACTCAGTGTCACTGGCGTCGAACTTGAAAATACAATCGATGAGTCCGTGTTAAAAGTGGTCCGTCGATCAGTCCGTCCCGTCTCACTCTCACCCAAAAGAGCCCTCTGAAATGAAATAAATTGTTATGGATCGGGTGTGCGAAAAAGTACTGAGGGTTGAGATCCCATCCCGGCTATTTATATACTTTACTCCTTGATACCTTTTACATGATGATGATCCGTCTCTAGTGATGGCCAATGGTGAATCCTATTTTCTCTATCGTATTTAAAGCTGAGACTATTACAGTAAGTGGTGGTGGTGGTGGTGGGTGACGGTGATAATGCTGTTCCCTATGTTTAGCACAGAAAGTGGATTGCAGAGAGAGAGGATTGGTAGGTGGGAGATCGTGATGGGCATTGTCACCCTAAAAATACCCAGTCGCCGAAATCTTTTTGAACATTATCATCATCCCTTCTACTGCTGACCTACACAAAACACACACATATAATATAATATATATTTAAAGGTATAGTGTGTATCACCACTAACTACAACATACATTTTCATTCATACCATGTGCAAAAAAAAACACAAGAAAAATATTAAAATAGCCCAATAGGCTCCTTTGAGCATCTTCAAGTCTTTAGGCCAACTAATCCATCATTAATCCCCCTGACTGAGTTTAAAATTTAGAAAAGACTCGCTTTTTTTTGCCCCTGCCGATTGAGTGGTATGCAGTTTCAGTGTTTGGCCCGAAGGGGTAGTAATCTGTAATAATGGGGAGTGCAGTGGGGATGATAGCAATGGAAGACCTACTGCCATCCATGACGGGCTTTTATTGTCCTTTGAGATTGGAGTTGTAATGGGAGGATGGGAGGTAGGGGCAGGTAGTGAGTAATCATCATCAGGATCTTTGAAAGATTTGTAGGATATAATCAGAATAGACACGTCAATCTATTTTAAGTGTAGAAAGGCGAAACCTAGTTTTAGAAAAATATTTAAAATAACATCACTAGAATTATATAAAATAACATCATCGTATCTACTAGAATTATCTTCACGTGATTCTAATCAGACACAAGAGGATTTAATTACTAGTTTCTGTTATTTTTTAATCAAAAACTTGGAATCGGGTAGGAGAATCCTAAGTCGATGAATTGACCTAGCTTTTCCATTAGATTTGTAACTAGATCTTAGTGTTCAGAGACAAGGATATAAGATGATCTTTCAATATGGGTCAAATCGGTTTTTAAGTATTGACCTTTGCTAGTTTAGTCAATGCAGGCCAGTAAATTTTGCTGAGAAGCATTCCACGTTCATGAAATCGAATGCGTTGACCCGTGAGGGTCACTCTCACCAGCAACTGTTCATTTTGCGATAAGCTGACACCTAGAGTCCTTGAAACTGACAGCTAAAAAAATCTCTTTGTTGTCAAATATTCATAGATCAGATCTGCCCAGTGTCCCAGGCAATTTTCCTAAGAATCATTAAACGTGTATAATGTCCAACATGTATTGACCCGTGTGGGTCACTCAAACCAAGAACTACAAATTTTGATAATTTTAAACAAGCTAAATTCTTTAAAACTGAAACTTTAAAAAAAATCCCCCTTGTCGACTTCTATTGATAGCTCAGCCTTGGCTAGTATTCTAGGTCTAGTTTACCAACGGCCACAATTAAGTTCCCTACCAGAGGGGACATTGTCCTGATGACCAAGGGTGGTTTATATTTTAGCCACAAGCCCTGAGCTAGTTTATTCATCAAAGAGGAGAGAATTTTTTCTTGCTATTATTTGCATTGTTCTCTCAAGGTGTAATTTCGTATTTAGTCTTTTTATTATTAGAAATTTTAATGCCTCATTTCTTTTTTCAGGGAATTAGGTGGCTCTCTGATCGTGCACATCTTCTCAGCTATAACAATACCTTCTCAATGAATAATTTTTAATACTAATAATAACCCAGACGGGCTAAGAAGACGAAGCCCCTTATTTGGCTCCCAGGAACATAGGACTGTTGTTATAATAAATATTGTAATTTCTATGCAAGAGCTCTGATAATTAATTGCGTGTAGAGTTGGATAGTCAATTAGCCTTATTTGCATTTTTGTGGGAGGTCTTAATGTGATGAGCTTGGACTGCTTTTTTAAATCCTATCTTGAAACACTATAAACTTACTGGGCTGCCCCCTAATAAAAAATAAATTAGAGGCTTAGGAACTTTTCAATTTAAAGCTATGGACTATCCTCGGCCTGCTAAGGAGAAATCATTAAAGAAATTTATGAACGAGTCCATTTATTTGTAGTCAGTTTGTAAAGTGTAGATTAAAAGTCAATCCATTGGATTGTTTTTTAGAGTGTGAGAAAAGCAATTTCAATGTCAATGTATTTTCGAAAGTGGGAGAAGGTTATTATAATTTGGTCTGTATTATAATTGAAACCAGTCCACTTTCAAACTCAAGTTCTTCAAAAACCCGTCATGTCCAATAAATTTCG
>JAQFYM010006761.1:0-11282 GCA_034694785.1 Agrenia bidenticulata
ATTTAACTGTAAATAAATACCAAAAAATATGTAAAATAAATTTACTGCATAAAGAAGCTGAACTTAAAACCTTTCTACTGCTTTTGGTACTTGAACTTCTATCAAAGCATCAATTTTGGTATATTACTAAGCAATCCATACAATATAATGCTTTTATATCGAAAAAAAACAAACGACGAGTAAATAAACATAAAGCAGTGTATATAACTGCAACTCACACAATAAATATTATATTAACATATGTTAAAAATGGGTAATTAAATAAAAAAAAACAATATTCAAAGTTTTTTTTTGTTCAAGCTAGCCATTATGTATTTATTTTACTTTTACCGTTTGTTTGTGTAACTGTATCTTTCGTTTATCCTGTAATAAAGTTTTCCTGGCAAAAAAAATCGTTTTTTATGTTTCCGTGGATACCGGATAATCAAGGTTATAATAGAGTTTAGATTTCTCTAACAAATCATTTTTTCTGTATTAAGTTTCTAATAAGTACTGTTTTCTCATTTGGTTTATACTTTCGAATCTTGTAACGGATTTTGTTAGATTTGTTAAAAAGTACTGAATACCCGTAAAACCCTTATTACAAGCTTCTACAATGTTTTTGGTTTTTTATTTGTAAAAATTGATTTTTTTTCAGTAGAATATGACCCAAAAAGCAAAACTACAGTATAAAGTGTTGGATGAGTCGGCTTATTGTCTTTTTTTCTTAGAACCCATAAATAAATTCATCACAATACCATTTTTTTAAATGTCAGCCTTTATATAGTTTTTATTCCGATAATGCAATCATTAAATTGTTAAACAATCTGTAATCTAAATAAAAACATGATTAAAATCAATAAATAAATTAGCTTATCTTTAACATATGCATTCAACATTATCTTTGATTTTTAATGTCCATTATCAAAAATTTTAAAAGCGCCCAAATGAAGTATTTTTGCGCTTTCTTTTGTTTGCAAATAAAATAAGATGCCAACAGCTAATGGCGTGCGGGGTAAATCATATTTTAAATATTTTTTTGGGTGTATACTAGGAAAGCATTTTATCGTATTAAATAAAAAATCGAGTATTGAGTTTTTAGTTTGCAAAAAAAAAGCGAGTACAGTGAAACCTCTCTATATCCACCCTCCTCGGTATCTACTTTTTAAGCGAAAATGCGCAAAAAAGCAAACTAAGATTATAGAATATACCTTAAAAAAATAATTACGCATTTTACTTTTTTATTTTTGTTTTTCATGAGTAAATTTTTGTTTATCAGAAACTTTGAACATTTTTTGGCATTTTTAGAAGACGTGGTTATAAGCTTTATATAGAAAAGTAAAATGGCAAATTTTGTTTTTTTTTTGTATGAAAATAATTTTTGCTTTTTTTTATACAAAATTACTATCCACTTAGAGAATATACTGTACATAGATAAGTTCGTATATTTTGGTTACCATTTTCGTTATTTTCGTGTCTTTTAAGCATACTGTTAATAGTATCATTTACAAAAAAAAATATTGTAAAGTTGAAAAAAAAACTTATAATATGTTATGCTCAAGTTTTTGTTTTGAACAACATTCAATACTGCCATCCAGTAATTGCAACTGTATTTGATGCGGTTTTTGCATTTTATATAAATTAAAATATTACTGAATTGCGATGCTTGCTTGCTTTCAATTTGTAAATTAAACGCATTTTATAATATATTTTGCTTATGAATAAAAAAACAAACTAGACAACAAAAAAAAATTATAGCGGTTAAATTGCCAAAAAGATTATGAAACTTGTTTACATTTGTATAAAATGCACTCGAGAGCGCGGGTTGTTCTTTTTTGTAAAACTTATGGTTTAATCACGTTTTTCGTCTGCTATAATCACCTGTTTTTTATAAATATAGTTTATTCTAAATCAAAGTCTTGTAACTATTTTATATAGCAAAATAAACAACATCTTTATTTATAGCAAAAAAAAACAAATATCTGTTTTTAATTATTGTACTTTTTTGCAGCATATTTTTGAATAAAAAATTCATTCCTTTCTGTTTTTATACAAAAAAAAACTGGAAACAGTACATATCAAAGTAAAAACGATGATGCTATCCTAACGTGCTAGTTCTTACGTTTTAGTTTGACAGTGCTTTTTTCAAAACTAGTATACAACCAATTTTTTTATAAATAGTGCATTTTACATCTTATATTTTCACTCTTAATAAAACAACGATCTTGACAAATTACAAAAATAAAATTTACAATATCGCGTGCATATTATATTTATTAGTAAAATTTCTATACATAAGTTATATTTTGTTTAGAATGACTTCGATTTTTAATATACTTTTAAAATACAAATATGATTTTTAGTGTGTTTACTATTTTCGCGCAAATCATATAACAGATACGTAATTCATAATAACTTTTGATGACTTAAAACGCTAAAACTAGGTTCAGATACTTGTTCTTTTCGTAGCTAAATGCTTTTAAAGCAAAAATTTTCGTTGGTTTTTTAATTCATGATTTTTACCTAAAAATTTCTATTTTATCCTTTTGGCAAAATATTAGGTCTTATCATACTTAATATGTGGTTTTTGCTATGCTTTTTACATTTCAGGTTATATCGTTAAGAGATTTTTTGAGAAAGCATTAATAAGAAAAAATGTCTTTCGAACAGCATTTTTGTAGTAAGCGGTAATTTTTCTTCCTGTTTACAATGATTTGTGTAAAAAAAAAAGAAAATTATCTTTTTTTCCTGTTTTTTCCTGTTTTATCATTTTTTTTTGGATAAAGTAGAGTTGTGACATATAAATTGGTTAATAAATACAATTTGTGCATATAAAAGGCCTTTTATGTAATGGTTGACCACTTTGAATGCTGTTTAAACCTTTTAGAAAATATGTGCTACAAAAAAAAAGGAAAAGCAGGTCAAAAACTTTTTTTAATGACTTTGAAACTTGTAATTAATCACAATTACTTATTAAAAATCTTTTTTGTATACAATGTGGTATATCATATACAACACCATAAGAACTGATAATTTTGTCTTATTATTTTGATGATTCATTATTTTTATTCTGTTTATCAATGCAGAAAATTTATAAATGCCTTTCTGTAATTAAATATATTGCGTAAATAATGTTTCAAGGTTTATTTATTTTTTAACCAAATGGTAATTTTTTGTAGGGGGGGGGAGCTGCAGCCCCTCCAAGCCCACCCTAAATACGCCACTTGGCAAAACTGCTTTAACATTTTACAATAAAACGCTTTGCAATACGTACGTACGAAACCGTATATACAGGCAAATTTTTTACCGTAAAAAATATATATTGCTCTAAAAAACTCTATATTGTTTTTTTGCATGCTGTTATTATACTGATTTCTCTGGTATTTGAGATTAGATATCTGATGAAAACTGTAAGGTGTAAAATATAACAGGTTTTGCATACATACATTAAACATTATTTCTTTGACTAGAATTTTTACTTAAAGCTTGTTTTTTTTCTAAGACAAGATGGCTTATTAAATGAAATGACTAATATATAAATACAAATTTTTAAATGGGGTGCGCATCCCATTAGGATAAAATTAAAGTAGAAAATCCGGCAATGTTCATTATAGTTTATAGTTATAAAATATGTCTAAAAAGACCTTGGGTGCTTTTAAAGTGCAAAAAAAATACAAGCTATTTTTAAAATATATTTCTTCCGAATAAATTAAATTTATATAAATGAATATTAGTCAATATTATTTAAAATGGCAGAAAACATGGTTAGATATATAATTATAATTAATAATGTTTTTTGTTAACTTTTTAGTATATTTTAAATTAAAATTAACAAAATTTAGTTTTTTGAACTATTTTCTTAAAATATCAATTTGATAAATTTTTCCGTTGATGAAATTCAAGAATACAGAAAACACAAACTAGCTTTATATGATATGTGTAACCTTGCAAAATTAGTCTTTTGCTTTTTACCTTGTTTTTTTTTAGTATTTCGTTACCCATATTTTTGCATAGAGATCTTAAAATCAGTGTGAAGGTCATATATACAAAAAATCTGTGTTTCCTTGTGCTAAAACACATGGTTGCTAACATATGGCTCAGTTGGCTAATTCAAATATGTGAAGCTACAAAATTATAAGCACAATTGTAGAAATTATAAACAAATCTATCAGAAAAAGCATGAAGATCAAAAAATGACATTAAAAAAGAATATCCCTATAAAGCGTAGCAAAATCATGCAAAAACCAAATAAAACGTACATCATTATTAGGGCTTGGAAATTAGTTGCAATTATGGGTAGCAATACAAAATTTACGAGGGTTAACAATACAGATTATACAATAAAATGTAAAAAAATATGTAATAAGCGTACAAATACAATTTATATGTTAAAAATAGTTTTTGACGTATGTTTTTCATGGTCCTTGCGTGTGTATGAATAAAATGATTAAATAAATGCCTTCCGATCATTAAATAGTCAGGATAAATTTTAAACATCTAATATGTTAGTTTAAATTGTTACAATGGGTTCGAAGTAATTTCCAAGTACAGTTTTACTGACTACAAAACACATCTATATAATGCAAAGTATCAGTTAAGATGTTGCAGCACATAAACCACGTGCAAAACTAACATGACAAGAATTTTGAGGACTCCAAAAATTAAATAGAAACCCAGCTTGGGGCAAACAATAACATAAATATATCTATATAGCATATTTTCTATGTTTTACAAATATTCCTTGTATTACTTAACAGCAAATTGCTTTATAAAATGTTATTTTTTGTATGTAAAATATAGCAGGGTTTCAAAAAAAGAAAAATGTTATTTTTGCATCAAAAAATTTGGCACAAAAATCGGCTTTTAGAATCGTTTCAAAATTTGCAAAAAAGACGGCTACATAATTCCTCTTTACTTAAGATTACTAAGATTTTGCGTATTGTACGACAGTAGAATACATAAGTATTGTTTTCGCATGTAAATACTGTTTTTAAAACATCTGTGTATTTACTTAAGACATTTGTTTTGCGATTCTTTATATATTAGCATGCGAAACAAAAACAAGCAAAAATCATTATGATGCGCTCAGAAAAGTTATGTAATTGACTTATAGAAAGCCTTTTTAGATAATGCTACGTTCCTCATTATCTAGTCCAGAGCTTTTTTTATTGTTTGGTTTATGTGTGCAAGGTTTTGTAATGCTTTTATACATTCTACGAAGTTTTTCAGAAAGACATCTTTATTTGTACATTAATTTGTTTTCACCAATTTATATAAAAATGCATGTAAAATCGTTGGTTTTTAACAAAAAACTTTGCAAACAAATTGAATAAGCAACCCCTTTCATTAGTTAAAATGTATACAATATATGCAAGCTTTTTTTTATGACGCGCTTCGTTTATATATAAGCTCGAATACATATATAATGCGTATTTTGTAGCATCGACATGAAAACGATATTGTTTTAAAAGTAGCAAGAAAAGTTAGTTACCCTAGATAGCAACATTTCGTATGACTTAAAAAAGTTTTTACGGCAATAAAATTTCACAATTCAACAAAAAATGGATTCCGACTGCAAAACATGCCCTTTTTATGGCAACAATTCTTTATGTACCGTAGAAAGTGCGCGCTTAAAAAGAAAAATCTATTTTTGCTACTCTTGACTGTTCGTCAATGCATATATGTACAATTCGCGGGGTACGTATTGTCAACGGCATTTCCAAAATAAAAAAAAAAGTCACGAATTACAAATGAACACATTAGTTAAACAGGTAAAAGACAGTTTATATAATATCACCGTAGTCGTATATTGTTTTTTTGGCGTTTGTGTTTTTTACAATTTATGGTACATACAGAACATACATATCTAAAAACATACCACAAAACGGTTGCAAAATTTTATAATTGATTACTGCGTCTAACACAGTGTAAAAAGCTGGTTAAAGACAAAAAAAAGTTTTTAAATGGCTATTTTATATCTTCTTGTGTATTATGATTTCATTTTTTAGTATTTTTCCACAAATATTTCTGTTTTTGTTTCGCTGGACAAAAATTACAATTATATAGCTGTATCAGATACACGGATGCATTTCGAATTACCTTGCGTAGCAGTTGTTGTCTGCAAATTGTGACAGTTCTTATTTAGTTCTCTTAATGTGTAAATATACATTTTAAAAAATGTTGAAACTTCAATTTATGCAATTAAACTGTACTGGATCATTCGAACAAAAATACAAATGTTTTTTGCTAGAAATTTGCGTATATTTTCGGTTTTCAATTTTACAAATACTACAACATCTATATAAACATTTTGTCGTTTATCAATAGTTTCCTATGCTTTGTACCAAGCAATTGCTTAACCGTTTATATGTCGTTACATTTAATTACTTATAAATGTAGTGTAGTGTATTCTGCAAAAGTTCTCTTTATCTTTTCCTAATTCTAAAGCAGCTTTGATATAGAGAAAGTTATAAAGCATGTCTTCACGACATGTGTAGATGTCAATTTAAGTACTGTAAAATATATTTGTATTTGCGATAAAAAAAGGTAAGAAATTTGTATATTGACGCGTAAACTTTGTGACCTGTTTACGCTTATCATTATCAGTATGTACGTTGTGTTTTTTATTCACAAGTAAAAATACACTTAGCCAAAAAATTTTATAATTTTATTTGTCATTTCTGCATTGCAGAGAACAAGTTTTTTTGTTTTTTTTATATACATTTTAAAATAATTTTGTGTACTTTATTTTCATGATCACATAGACTCTACCTTTTTTTCTAATTACCTAACAACGAAAAGCAGAAAAAACCTATTTTATGACTTTTTTTATCCCTGTTGCTTTTTAACGATGTAGAATTTATTGTATCGTAACGGCTTTTACCGCATTACCGACAGCGACTACTTGTTAAAAGCGATTTGTCGCCAACCCCGACTTGGAGGAAAAAAGCGCCAACTCGATATACTGGAGTAAAGTCAAGGAAGAAAATACTTGTTTAGATGTATAAATAAATACTTGAAGGTTTGGTAATTCTACCTTTATATATAAAAAAACACTTTAACAACAGCAAAAATATTACATAATAAACCACTACAACTTTAAAACAAAAATAAATTACTTAACTTTACTTATAGCTTTTACTCTAGACAAGATCAGGGTTTGTGAGATGGTGGAAAGAGATAGGTAAGGTCTTAGTTAGGTTAAAAAACTAGACAATTGTTATAACTGATTAAAGGCTATAATTATGAAACTTTAATATTTTAAAACTAACTTAAATTATTGCACATCTTAATTTTATAAGTATATTATGAATTGTATTCTATTATTCAGTCCAGGCAACAATAATATCTTCATACTATTTTGGAGGCCAAAAAGCTGACCGAGATTTTTTTCAAACTAAAAAAGTATCACGTTGTCCGTATTTTTGTTGGATTTTTTATACATTAAATTAAAGAACTTGTGCTAATACTTAAATATTATTGTTTTATTTTTTGGGGTGTTATTAAACACTATTTTTTAAGGTTCACGTCAAGTTTTTGCCTTTTTAAAATACCCCTTATTTTAGCGCGCCAAGTCAATTTGTCGCTTTGCACTACATTCTGTCGAGTTTACCGACTACTCGCCAACGTCGACTTACCAGAGCATCTTAAACCAAATAATACAGCTGTATATATTTTCATGGTTGATATCAGCTATTTACATTTGTGACATTTACATATGAAAAGCAAATTCTGTAGTGACAGACTTACTCTCGCTATATAATTTCTTTGTCTGAAAATTTTCCAGTAGAAAATTTACAAGTTAACCCGCAGAGACTTTAAACCTTGGATTTACATTCTTTTTGCAGTGTATACTGCCTATTACCTTTTAAGCACGGTGTAAAGATAAAACTTAAGTCCCATATCAATAATGACGAATATTGCCTTACTTATAGAAACCTCCTGCGATAAGTTTTACGGATATTTTCGGCTTTATAGTTATATCCCTTGTAAATAAACGACGGACAAATTACAAGGCCAAAAAAATAATATTATGAATTGTTTCCTTGCTGTCACTTGCATATATTCTGATCTGCGTTCACAGGCCAGCTTACACATACGAGTAACGAAAAGATACATTTTTAATATAAACATGCGAAGTTCGAATCGGAATAATATGGAGATAAAAAAAAAAGACCAGCTGAAAATTGATTTGGATAGGAAACAGTTCTTACTAGTACTAAAAAATATGGATCTGCTTTTAAAAAGAGAATTTGCTGCTAAAAAATATATTTAAAGTCTAGAATGTGTAAATAAAAATACATATACAAAAAAAAATGTATAAGTTTATGTGCTTTAAGAATAGATTGGTACTAAAAAAATTGTGTAAATTTAATAAAAGTCTTCAGGTTATCACAACAAAAAAAAAACACGGCAGCATAATACTTTTCTAAAACTTGAATGACTTAAATAATTATATAAGTTAAGATGAACCAAATAGTGGTTTATTTTAATTATTATGCGGTTCAAAATTTCAACTCAATTATAAATGTAATTTAAAGCATGAAAAGGACAAAATTTATTAGCTTATGTAAAAATGACTACCGATTTATGTTTTTATTGGTGACATGTCTTTTAACGACCACCAGGATGAAAATACCTATTGTATAATATACAGAAATAAGTTTTGTTAGAGTGTTTTTCCTTCAAACAGAAAAACACATATCTTCCACCTTTAAGTTTGACTTTTTACATTATAAATACCCGTTCCCAGACTTACCATTGCTGATTTATTATATGATGGCAATATCTAGCATTAAAAATATTTTAATATAGTTTTTTTTGGTATTTGAAAACTCAATAACATGGATTTGTACAGTATTGTCTCTTCAATTGCAATGAGGTATTCCTGGTCATTTTATGCGGTTTTACCACATATCAAGGCAGTGAAGACATAACTTATACATATCAACCCCATTCATATTTTCTCATTGTTGAATGCTCCTTAGAAATTCCTTTTCCACAATATGAGGAACTTATCTGCATAATTTTTATCTTTTTTCACGTTTTCTTACGCAGAATATTTTAATTTTTTTTCATAAGTAGTACTAACAAAATGCACAATTTTATTTTTATTATATGTAATATAATATATAAAAATTGTTTATTAAAAAAAAAAGTACGAACTTGTTTTTACCGTGGCATAAACGTACTTAAGACGGCAATATGGGCACGGTTAATTTCGTATGTATGGATTTGTAGATTCATAATATAATAAAGTTCTGTTAATAAGTAAAAAAAATTCATATGACGAAATTTTTAAAAACCCTTATACTCACACCAAAATCGTAAAGTCATTGCATATAACGTATTATTCTGGCGTAAACTTGTTTATTATATGCATATTAAGATTTGGAGTTGCAAAGGTTTGCAATTAAATACCATATTTACACGGTTTTATGGCAAATAAAGTATTCTAACTACACGACCATTGTAAGTTGAGAAAGTTATACATAGATAAAGATGTTCTGATGGAGCAAATATGTCACAGTAAAACTTGGTTAAGTTACAAATAACTAAAAGAGTTTTTTTTATATATCCATACTCTTTTGTACCACAAACACTATTTCTAATTTAATTTTAAATGCAAATTATCGGTAGTTCTTCTCATTACTTAGAAGTCACTAGTATATATTTTTTTTATTGTGGCAAATATCTCTGTAATTTGTCTGTTTTGCCAGACATAAATATATCATGATGCTTATAAAACAGTTTTTATTATTGTCGTCTACTTATTTACCTGTAGTTTTAGTGTTGTGGATAGGTCTTGTTTTACTGTTTGGATTTGGCCAAGTAACAGTAAATTGTATACTTTGAAACCGAAAATAGGACTTAAAGGAATTAAATTCTTTAGAGTTACTTTTTTTTTAAGGCAAATATTGTCGAATAAAGTGTATTAGCCAGAATATTTTATTAATCTGTCGTCTCTTCTTTTTCTTGAGTTTTATATAATGCAGCGTCAATCTAAATATTTCTGTTTGTCTTTTGACACATAGAATCATTAATATTTAAACTGCTGTATTTTGGTACCTGATGGACGTTCTAGTAGTTTGTATTGGCATATCTTTTACAAAGAGGTAGGTGTCTAGTTGATAAGAGGTCCTAGTCTGGGCATGTAAAATAAAAGTAAAATAAAGTCGATGCAAATACGTTACTAAAAGTAAATATTATATTTATTAATAAATGTACTTTTTTATCTTTTATTATATTGACCATATCAAAAAAAAATAGTATATCTGGAGATTTTGATTCTACTTTATTGAACATTGCTTATGATCGTAAGATAAATACTTTATCTTTTATAATATATTTTTTTATATGTTTTACAAACTATCTTTCTCTCAATTTTTGCCGCTTTGACCAGGACCGTAAATCAGCCCCCGTGTAATACAAAACTACGGGTACAGAGTACTAAACTGTTATTCCCTGTACCAAAACGCATCAGTACTTTAAAATCAATTTTTGATGTTTCCCTGTAGATTTGGTATCTTGTCTGGCATATTATAAAGGGGTAATATATGACGAAAATAGCCGTCATAATATCAAATTTGAGCTTTAAACATAAATATATTATCCATTTCTTTACTATACACCAGGGCATCATAAACGGGATCATTTTTGGTACTTTTTTTTTTTTTTGATCCCCATGGGATCAAATTATTCAATGTCAGAGCCGCACGAAAATAAAACTCTTAGCCTCAACAAGCAAGGTGAGTATACAGAGACTGCCAACACAATATATACAAATACAACCGAGTACAAAAACTGCACTAAAAAGCCAATTAAAGAAATCATTGACGTTTAATTTTTGCACACATAAAAACGACCATGGCATAATAGACATCATGTAATAAAAAATCATATTGGGTGTAAAATAAAGAAAAAAACGGGCGAGAAATATTTAGGTGCATTGAAAACAAATACTTATTATGACAAGAATGAAAATCCCAATAATAATAATACCAAATTATATATTTGGTAGTTGTGCAATATAATATGTAACATGACAGTTAAGTACACAGTCCAAGTAAAAGCATTGCATCAAATAAATTTTTTGCAAGCAAAGTTAATTACCATACAGAATAATTTATTAGTTTAAGCAAAATTGTAAGCTTTCACACTTCAAAAAATAACAATATTTAAAATAAAAGCAATTTAAATGAAAAGAGAAAAAACAAAAAAAAAAAATAAATTCCAAAATGATTACAGTATAATTTTATTATATGATTATAGATGGAAAAACGCATCCGTTTTGTCTGTTGTGT
>JAQFYM010006762.1:0-11278 GCA_034694785.1 Agrenia bidenticulata
TAAGTAAAAAAATCCGATATAATAAGTTTAATTATATTTTTAGCTCCATTTCAAGGATCGACGATATTAATGGCGCCGTTCTTTTTCATTTGTCCACATGTCTTCTTTAACTTCTTATCCTGTTCGATGTAGATTCTTTTTCTCTTTATATTCTCACTACCATTGATGAGCCTCATCAGCTCAACCTCATTGCATACATGTATTGTTTTAATCACCTCTACTACATCTGATATCGATACTTGTGTCCTGTTAAGAGTCCGGTTCAGCTTGGAGTAGAACCCTTCGGCTGAATTGTTGGTTCTCCCTCTTGTTTTAAAACAATGATTCCAGACGCTTCTTCTAAATAAGAGGCGGGTGTTAGAAATTTAATTTCGACGTATATATTCAAAGAAATCATCAACTAAAGTATTATTTTCTTGCCTTAATCTAGTAATATATTCAAAACAGTAATCAATATAATCAGCAGGAATTAATGGTATCGCGGAAGCAAGCTCTACACATTCTGCAAATCTTGGGTTGTCACAACACATATCTCGTAAACCTAAGTTCGTCAATGTTTTTTAAAGTTTCTGTCCAAAGTGAAAAAAAACATTCGAGAATGCGAGAAGTAGGAAATACTTCAGTTAAGGAATTATAGACAGCAGTTTCACAAACAATTTGAATTACACATGGGGAAAATATAAAACCGTCTAATAATAAATAATTCTTAATTGCATTAAATACTTTCTTGTATAGAATTTCTGTTTTACCATTCAAAAATATATATATCATTGGGAAATATTTTTTGTTAAAACTACCATGTATGATATATAACTGTTTAAAA
This sequence comes from Agrenia bidenticulata, assembly GCA_034694785.1. Lineage (NCBI taxonomy): Eukaryota > Metazoa > Arthropoda > Collembola > Entomobryomorpha > Isotomidae > Agrenia > Agrenia bidenticulata. The sequence continues at coordinate 824 of JAQFYM010006762.1, forward strand.
TCCACTGAAGAGGATTTTAATGTACCTTCCATTATTATTTTATGATAATTTAGCATATCAATCTTCTAATAAATTGCATCTCACCCATAATTATTATATTCTCTTCTGCAAACTCATGACAGATGAGAAGCTTTGCATTAAATGGCAGATTAAAAATAAACGGTCGGGTTCCATCATAGTCAAAGTGATTCGATTTGGATTAGCTTCTGTTCGTCATCGGTTTATATTAGTCTTCATACTATCAATGCCTGGTAGCTGACATATAACAGATCTATTCCAATGATATAATAAGAAAACTTCTTGTATTGCTGCGGCAAAAACAATGCTAGCATTTTGTCGTGAATCATCTTGTATCATTTGTTTTAATATGCATCTAAAATTTGTCTTCAATATTTTTTCAACATGGTTTATATTGTTATGGATTTCACTTAAATCTACAGTTGTTATTGTTTTTACATCAATCCTAGCCTCACAAAGCGATTGTAATCATCTCCAATACTTCACATCATGCGTCCCTTTGTATGAATCTTGTAAATATAATTTTTTTAAATTGGGATGATTCCCCCTTTACTACTTGTCGACCAATAAATGTCGTCCATCTTGATGGGGTAAAATTATTGGCCAAATGGGGTTGCAAGAAAAGGGTTTGGGTCAAATGGGTCGCCACGGTTCTTTTTATGTAAACGACAAAAAATTTACAAATTTATATAAAAATAAATAAATTACGACGTATATAAATAAACAAATGAATTAATAATATTCTCGATATAAAACCTGTATTATATTTAGCCTATTGCAAGTTAATGGAATCTTTATGTTGATTGGTGGTATAAAATACAGATTTAACACTTCTGGCGTATCAAAAAATGTATATAACAGTGAAAACAATAATTAGTTAAATACATCTAAAAAAAATTAGATAAAAACATTATTGAACGCCATCTTCTATATAACATTGGCGTAGCCGAGGAGAAAGTGTAAACATCATTCTGACAAAATTTACGCCTAAATTTGCGGACGAAGGGTTTTTTTTTTGTGTGCAGAGAGATGGTTGATCTTTAGAATCTAAATAAAAAATTTTAAATTAAATTTTTGCACAAAAAACTTATAATGTTTCTACGTTTAAAAATAATACTCTGCAGCTTAATTTTTTTCAAAAACACTTTATACCCACTGGCTCGATAATCCAGGCCACATATACCCGTATATTTTTTTATGATTAATCTCCATGTAAAAAGTTAACTGCGTATGTATTTTATACAATGAAAAACAAAGATTAGGGCGTCAGTGTTGATGAAAAATAATAGAGGACCAGAAAACACAAAAATGGCCAAAAAAATAAAAACAAAAGACAGAGAATAAATAAAAGTTTTGTTAGAAAAAGCTCTATCCTTTATTTAAATATGCGATTTGCCTGTCTAAATTAGAAAGACATTGGGTAATAATTTGCAAAAAAAAAAAAGAAATTGATTCTGAATTAAAAAAAAATATACGAAAAAAGCCTCTTTCCTAAAATTCTATTAACGGCACATTTAATATCTAGATATAGATAAATTTTCCTACAGTATTCAATCTTAGATCGATTGCAAACATAGGTTTTTTTGTCCATATCTTTTTTTAGAACATTCCATATTCCATATGTCTATTTTATATTTTCAAGCGCATTCACAGTCCCCGTTAAATTCGGCTAAATTTTATATCCGCAACAAAAAAGAAAAGGCTACAACATCGTTTATCAAAAATTTTATTGTTTTCTTGTCTTTTGCTTTTATTTTTTTTCCATTTTTTTTGGGTTTTGCCCCTTTTTGGTCCACATTTTTTGTTGCAATAAAAGTAAGTCCGATGTGAGTTTGATATTTTATATAAATACAACGGCTTTTTAATGCATTGGGCAGATTTTATAATCCGTAAAACTTTTATTTTTGTAAAGTCAGTAATAACAAAAATTATATTTATCTTTTTTTTGTTGCTAAGACGATTTTTCAATACCTACCAGAGTCCTGCAATCAGTCGGGTTCTCAGTATTTTTTTTAGATAGGGCTAGTCAGTGTTTTTAATACTAAATACAGGGTTAAAACAAGATATATGATGCGAAAAATTATTCGTAATATTTTTTGAAGATTTTCTTTATGGCTTTTTTTGCTTTCGTCCTTTTACTTCTACAAACTTAGAGAAAAACGACCCATAGATTACATGGCAACTTTTTTTCTAGGTATTGTTCCCCCTTGCCCCTCTAGGTACGCGTCTGCTTGCAATTGAGCGTATAGATTGCCACCGGCTTGATTACCGCGTTTGCAATTTCCGGACCAGTTTGGTAAATTCTTTTTAAAAATAAGTTTCCGGCCAAAAAAAAATTATCATACAGTAAAAAATATTTAATAAATGTCTATTATTGTATAAAAAATAGATTAATAATTTTTTATACAGATAAAATTGTTCTTTAAGTATCTTCGTCGCAAGTTTTATTACAGTTAAAAGACTACTTACAGTATGCACAGGGTTGCAATCTTTGTGCTTACTTATTGATTTTTTTGTTTAATTCTAGTTTAAACTGCTTATGCTACCTTATATATCAGTAAAGCAATATATAAAACAGGCTTTCACTGTATATTTTTACATTGGCTTTGCTTTGTCAATAACTAGATTAAACGTAAAGTACCTTTGGTAGAAATGAAAAACTAAATGTGCCATTATATTTTGTGAAGTTATAGATGTTTTTTTGTTATATACATTTTTTATTTTAGAGCTTAATACTAAACGAACCTACATGATTTTTGTTTGTGAAAATCTATTGAACCGCTAAAAAGTTCACGTAAGCAACCGCTTTAACACTAACTGTAATTCGTTATTACCCGATATAACTATAACAAATGGGTTTTAAGAATATGTGAAATGTTTACTATATTTTTTTTACTTGAAAGTGATTATGATTATTTTCATGGTGGCTTTTGTAGAAACTTTTGATTTTAACTGCTAATCTACAAGCAACATTTGCCGTGTAGTTAATCATCTTTTTTAAATTTAAATTTTTGTAAATTAATCATAAAGATAATTAGATGGTTCTACTAAGCGGCTTTTAACTATATAAATTAAACATGATAAGATCTACCTAAAGTGGCTAAAAAACATTGTAGATAAAATGCTGCAAACAAACGCGTAAAAAGGGAACAGAAACGATAATTCACGTACATCTGACATATTTTACCTTTATATGTGTACATAAATACATACAAACATAAAAAATTGTGAAAATACTTGTATAAGTATTTTAATCTATAAAACCTCACCAGTGTATTTTAATTTTGTTAAAATAATATTAAAAATTGCAAATAGTCGTTTTTATATGCCATTTTTTTTTGATTAATTCGTTCCCGTTCAGGGGACGCCGCTGAAACGGACAGTAATACATTTTGCGGTCCGGTCCGGTCAAAAAATCAGCAAACCGACTTATGAGTCGGCGGAACAGGACTTATTTCTATACGCATGATGCTCTGGTATATACCATAGATTTTATATACTAAATAATTCTTTTGCCTGTTTTAGTTTTTGCAATAAGTGGTAACGAATAACTAATATTTTATTTTTTTACGTTTTGCAAATATAAAAATCGTCAAATATAAATACAAATAAATAATATACATATATATGTGTTTGAGTGTAAAATTAAAACTACTTAAGCCAACGCAAAAAAGACGGTAAAATTCTATTTGGCTAAATCAATATTTGCGTTTTTTTTCGTGTAGTTAAATCGAAATATTTTGTTTATTACTGCAAAGATGTATACCGAGTTTCAGTTGCGACGCCAGGGGGGGCACAGGGGGGAACGTGCCCCCTTGAAAAAAAACGTAGCCTTAATTTAAGTAAAGGGTCTTTTTTTGGAGCCTCAAATTTTGCAGAAAAAAAATTCAAAAAATTTGTATTTTTCAGAAATTCATAAAATTTTTTACAAAAAAAAAAAAATATTTTTTTTTTGTCGTTCTAGCCATTTATTTTTTTGTCCCCCCTTTTAAAAAATCCTGGCTACGGCACTGCCGAGTTTGACTTGCAGATTTACTTCATACAAAAAATTACCTTATTGTAGTTGTTTTTCTATTAATGAGTTTTCAAGCATGATTATTGTTGTGAAACCTAGACATAAAAGCAAATAATACGTTTTAAATATATTTTTGTAAGGGTTGTGTATATTTTTGCTCTTTTAAGATTTTTTTTTGTACCATTTAATGCAACTTTATTATACGGTAAATGTTTATCTCTGATGTTATCTTTTCTAATTCAACACATATTTTTAAACAAAACTCATATATCATTAAGCGAATCCATTTGAAGTACATTATTAAAATAAAAAATTGACGCTTTAGAACCAAAAAAAAATATTTACATATAAGCAGGCCTCTGATATATTTAGGATTTTTCGACAATAAGTAAAAAAGCGATTTTTTGCACAAAAACGCCAAAACTTTACTTCTTTTGTTTTTTTTTTGCACACTGTAAAAAGCTTACTACTTATGCGATTATCTATCACTGCAATATTAAACCCTTATGTTAAATACCAGACAGCTGTATGGGCATATTTTATTACAAAAAAAAGCCCATCTTTTACTTTTTCCAATTATCATAGCTAATATTAATATTGTTTACGTGTATATATTGCAGATAGTCGTTATAATTTTACCGGGTTCGTTTACAAATTGCAGCAATATTTCAATCAACTAGCAGCAATATAACAACTAATCAGCCGTAATTGAACAGTTAACTAGCTGATGTTGTGTTTTTAAAATACTGCAATTACCTGTAAAATGTTCCGCGATAATGTTTTCAATATGCCGCCTTGTTGTTTTTTTTAAATGCCGCATAAGTTTTGCAAAATGCCGCAGGTCAAAAAAATGTTTTTTGATATTATAAAACTAGTCTTTGAAATTGAATAAATATTTCTATAATTTCAAAAAATATATTTATAATTCTTTATATCCTTCTATAAAGCAATAAAAAAATATTATTAAAAAGAATATTTTTTTTTACCCGCGGCATTTGAAGAATCATATGCATTTTTTCTAAAAAAACAAGTATGGCATTTTAATTTTTTAATACGCTGCATATTGAACAAAAAACTGCGGTATATTTAACAAATGATCGCGGCATAATGAATAGACAGTCGCATCGTAATAAATACACAACTGCGACTAGTTAATTGTGTAATTGCGGCTAGTTAAAAGTCCAATTGCAATTGGTTGATTGGCAGGGCTTGTACAAAAAAAATATGTCATATGCCATATACGGCCATAAAATATTTGGGAATAATTACAAATAATCTCTTACCATATTTACCATAATTTAATATAACAGATACAAGGCAAAAAATATTTTACAGTATTAGGAAAAAAAACATTTAAAAAAAATATCTCAAAAAAAAAGATTTTTTACAACAGGGGTTATTAAACTTTTTTTTGCGCAACCTTGGGTAGTAAAAAAAATTACCGCGCCCTTTGCAAAACAAAAAAAAAAAAAAAAACGATTTAAAAATACAAAAATTACACTATGTGTTTTTTATACCTCGGCTTTAAAAGCTAGACATTGGTAATAATACGTTTTTTTTTTTATTTTAGACAGCATTTACAGTAAAAGTTTTATCTATGACCCTCGTTGTGTCAAATCGAAAAAGTAGTATGGATAGAATTTCTCCGCAAAAAGTAAATCCTTAAAAAAAATATAGAAAGAATAATATATGTGTAATATATACAAATAAACAACACTATCTGTATTTGTTTTACATAACTTACCAGTACATTTTTTAAAAAACCAATTTACCCAAAAAGAAAAAATCTCACGGTTGGAAGATTTCATTTAAAAAGATTTTACTGTATGCAGCAGTTACATATTTGAGTAAAACCGATACTTTAGCTGAAACTGTATGATTTATTTTTTTCTTATAGAATTCATCTTTTATATTTCTTATTCTTTATAATTTATACTTTTTTTACACACAGACTTTAATAGAACATTTGAATCTCGCTATACGTACAAAACTTACAAAAAAGAGTATGGGATATTTTTTTATCTTGTTTATATATCCATGTTTAATAACAAAATTTGCTTATTTGTGACGGACAATTCTTTAAATGCGGAGTTTGTTATTGAAAACGGTCTGTAAAACATGGAACCTTTTTATCACACACATATAAACAAAACTCTAATTTATAAATTTTAAAAAAAACTTTTACTAAAGAAGTGAAATACAGGTTTCAATTTCGTGTATATAAAATTGCACATTACATGCCATTGCAATGTATTATTCGGTTTCATTGTACAGAAAAAAATATTTTTTTTTTGACTTTTACTTTTTTTATTTATTACCATTTATACTTTGAAAAAACATAAAAATGTCGCATAAATAAAAAATACAAATACATATTGTTTGTGTAAGCGCATCAAAACCATGCGCTTTTTGACCGTAAAATAATACTACAATTAATAATAAAAAAACGAAAATTATTATGCAGGCTTAATACACAGAAAGATGGTATATAGATTAACTATTTGTTATCCGTATTTACCTTTTAAGGTTTTATGTAAAGCAATAGGTTGCAGCGTTTATATATTTTAAAAAAATTACTAATAAAATACTTAATTGGGTCTTTATTATAGCAAAGTAATGTGAAACGTTTATTTTCGCATAAAAAGAACATACAACAAAAACTAGACACAAACATATGTTGTCTTAATTGTCGATTTACATGTCAAAGAACAGTTTTATACTGAGTAAAATATTTTTTTTGCGCACAACAAAAAATATTAAATATTTCGTTTCTATTTTTGTAAAATGCATTGATGTATCATTGCACACTTCTAATAATATTTCTACTGTTTTATCTTATAAACAGTTTTTTTCAGGCACCATAGTTTTCATATATATATTTTTTGTATTCTTTAGTATTACAGCCACGCGTAAAAGTTTAATTTTGTTTTCAAATTTTTATTTTAGGGTGTAATCTCATGGAATTATCACGTGTGCTCGGCCGGCGCCAAATAAATATTAGGCTTTTCCTGTATTGTGGGTTTTAAAAGATACTAAGCGCTCGAAAAGCGCGCTTGCGGATATGAATAAAGCAAAAACATGTAAATGTACATGTACATGTATATCATATAGCAAATAAAGATATCAAAAATTAAATATCTTAGTTACAAAAAAAATATTATTTAATTATAATAAACTTTTTACTCTGTGTTTTTGTGCAAAATAATTCTTATTGCTGACATAATAATTTTTCAACATTTTAATGATTACAATAAATATTATCAAAAGTTGTAAAAACAATTTACTCTTTAAAAATAAAAATTTTTTTATAAAATGCGTTTGCAAGTAAAAGTATCATATTTTAATAAAATATTTAAGTGTGAAAAACTATATTATAGTATATCGATTTTACAGAATTCTGTACTTTTATATAACAAAAGACGTTCAAATAAAAATAAAAAGTATCAATATGAAATTTGATTTCTACAGAAATTTATTGCAAGATTCATATTTTTTATAATTACATTGCATGGCTGTAACTTTCAAATTTTTTACAAATGCAAAATTTTGTATGTAAACAGAAATCTATAGAGTGTGTATGAATAATTTTATTACACATAGTACAACAAATATAGCAAAAGTCTTTTTAAATATTTTTTTCTAATGTTTCAATAAGCGTTGTACGTGATAATATTTTTTCTTTAAATAAAAGGCATTTTTTATATACAGTAATTTTCATAGAATTATCGATTCCTTTTTTTATAAAAACAAAAAAAACGAGGAGTATGCTGCCTACTTTCATAGTTGTATACTAAAATAGTAAAAGTGTACCCATTTTTGACATCATTTAACACTTAGCGACACATTTTTTTAAGAATTAAAAAAAAAAAACTTACCAAAAAACTTATAAAGATGGAATGTTTATTGGCAACATTTTTTCTAGTGTCAATGTATTAACTATATATTTAATCATTAAAAATTCTTTTAACTAACTAAGTACTTTCAGATATATAATTTTTTTTGGAAAACCTACCAACCCCGCGTTTTTACAGTGGATGTATCGAAATAATGTATATTTTACAACCACAAGTGTATGTTCAACGCACACTTTACGTTTTTAAGTCAACAGGAATCTCTTTTTGGCGGCTAAATTCGTCGCGTTCACTCTCAAATAAAAGCAAGAAACTAACTTTGTTAGTTTAACAAAAATACTTTGTTTGCACAGAAAAAAGAACATTTGGGTTTTGTAATATTTATTGTTATTTACGAATTGTCGCACAGCAACGTTGCAAAACTTATTGTTTATGTGTAATAAGCTACAAAATTGATTATAAAAACTACATAACACTTTTTTGCGCGCACCATGCGCACCGTTTTTTTTTTTTTTAGTTTTATCTGTTGTTTTAGTAAAAGCGTCGCTGTAAACAAATCGTAAACCATAATTTTTGTTGCATACTCCTGAGGGTGTGCAGACCAATAGTTTATGAACCTCTAGGTGTGTGCAAAACATAGTTAGAAATCCCCTGTACAACAAGAATTCTTATATAAATCAGTTTTATTTTACATGAAAATTTGTACGAAAAAAATATATTTCCAAATAGAAAAACGCTTTCTAAAAATGCTATATTTTTTAAAAAAAAAATATTCAAGCGGAATTTTCGTAAAGGTATCATTTTGGTCAAAAATTAGAGTTTTGGATCTTTTTGGGCCAAGAAACATGGCAAACCCATTATTGCAATAATGATGGAAAGAAAAAATTTAGGCACCATAAACAATCCATACCATATTTCAAAACCTTGCGCTATAATCAACAATTATTTTTGACAAAATTTTGTACCAGTTTTTATTTATTTCTTCGCCATATATTTTTCCAAGATTTTATTTGATGTTTACTTTACTTTGTTTTTTAAATTATATTAGTATTCATAGCTGTTGTTGGGCAAATTTGACGGATTGTTATGTCAAATTTTTTTTGTACTTATATGTACTTAATATCTGTTCTCCGGACAAATTTATACATAATTTTAATTGTAAAATCTTTTTTGTGTCTACTTTTAGCGCTTGCAAAAAAGGGAGTTTCGCATTCGACAAAAAAAAAACAAAAGAATTTTTATGACAATTGTAGATGACACGATTACTAGTAACCTGAAATTCAAAAAACTAATGTTATTGTATTTTGACAAACTATAAATGTATTAATATATTTTTCTGAACACGCCTTCAATGCTTTTTTTTACAAATAAGCAAAAATATATTTTTATTTTGCTATAAAATAAACTAAGAATTAGAAAAAAAAGATTACACAGCTTGTAAATGGTAACCAATGTCATATAGGAAAAAATTCACAGCCTAGAGAAACAGATTGAGCGAATAAATACTACCGTAAAATCTACAATATCAGAAAATACAATGGACTTATTCTTGGTTTATTTGATTTTTCGTACTGAAATCCACAATTGTGTCAGACCTGCTTATAAGTTTTAAGAAATTCATTACGATTATATTGCCATATTTAAAAGCCTGATGACAAAGAAAATATTCAAATAAATTTTGCATGTATATTTGTTTCTTCTCGTCGCTTTTTACTTTCTTTGTATACGAAAACTAGTCAAAAGTCATAGGAATAGGATTTAACAAATTTTTGAACTGCTTAATATTTTTTTTTTTCTTTATACGAGTACAAAAAGGTTAATTGTATCGGTTAGTGTAAAGCAAGGAATAGAACCCTTTAAATTTACAAACATCAGCTTAAAGCCTAGTTAATATATTATATTAAAAACAAAAAAAAAACCCGGAGGCTCCAGATTAGGCATTTCGATCCGTGTAGATCATAAGCCGACACCGAATTTCTGTACGGATCGGTTTTTTATATAAAATTTTAGATCATGATCCGAAAAATGAACCGGCTCGAATAAATTTTTAAAACCTTTTATTATTGTATGTTTCAAACTCAATAAAGAAGTATTGCAATAAAATAAGAGTTAAAAACTTATTATCACTAGGCATTTTGATCAGCCGATTCATCAATCAAACTCGTTTCACATATGTATCAGGTTCTTAGACCTTCAGATCGGATTATGTGCCGGTTTTTAGGCCGGTTTACTAAATATTAAAAATATCTATGATGAAAAATGCACTTACGAATATAATTCGAAAAGAGATATCGGTATCTACAGTTACGCTTGTGTTTTTACAGTATACTACTTCGCATTTTATTGTCAGTATGACTTGTTTTATGTATAAGCCGTCTTAATTTTTTTTTTTTTGTATCTAAATTTACATATGATAAAATCCGTCAGTTTTTATATACTTAGTTGTTTTAAAAAAGTTACAATATTTCATTTCATTTTAGAATTTTATTATCGTTGTTATCACAACTGTTATTTCTAATACTTGACTTTTATATAGTATTATATATTGTACTGCAACTTTATCGAGAAATA
>JAQFYM010006763.1:0-11276 GCA_034694785.1 Agrenia bidenticulata
CTTTATCTTTATCTTTATCTTTATCTTTATCTTTATCTTTATCTTTATCTTTATCTTTATCTTTATCTTTATCTATATCGTTATCTTTATATATATCTTTATCTTTATCTTTATTGTTATTTTTATCTTTATCTTTATCTTTATTTGGTTATGTGGTTATTTCATCCACATATTTTTTTAAAATTATTTTTTTTTTCAGTATAAGTATCGTTTTTCAAATCTTAGCCCTCTTTTTAATATATTTATTCACTTTAATTAATTTACTATCAGTTTGTTTTTTTTGCGGGTAATATTTATTAATTTTTTTAAAATTATCAAAGCTCTTTAACAATATTTTCAGCTATAAATGAAAAGCAATTCTTTAATATATAAATATTTCATTCCATACTTTTCGCAAGTAATTTTTTTAAATTTATTGTTATCTTATACATTTAATACATGCAACAATTTTATTTTTTAAATATCTGTATATCTTTGACCAATAATTATTTTTAAGGCTTTATTTACATCGTAATACATTTTAATTGTCTGTTGCAATGATATGCGTAAATAAAATTAAGAAATTTATAATTATATATAAATATTTTTCTATTGACGTTTTTTATATTTTTTTCTTTTTTCGAATTTATCTTTTGACTTTTTTGCATTAGTTTATATGCAAGTAATTTATAATTTAGACATTTTTTCTTCTATTTTTCAATACCTTATTTTTTAAAAATTACCACTGATATGAAAAAAAATATGGATCTAAGGATGTTCTGCAAGAATTTAGTTTTAGATAGTCAACCTGATGATAAGGAAACAAACGGAAAGTAAATGATATAATCATAACGGAACCAAAAAGCATATTGACAAATGATACAGTGAAGATGGTGCATATTAAGCTCTGCTGTTTAAAAAACGTTGAACTAAGGGCAAACTCTTAACATTGAACAAGATATAAACAAAACAACGTCACCAGGTATATAGAGGAAAGCCAAAAAAAATTGTCAACGAAGTCAATAATCATGAATGCTGCAGTGAGCCACCAAAGCTATCAACGAAATATGATATAAGTTTAATCGCTACAAAGGCCAGACTAAATAAAAGCAAGGCTGAATCATACGATGATATATTTTATATTTTTCAACCTGATGCTTTTTATATGTTTAAGTCAATTAAAGATGGACAGTTTAACAGTTATTTTCAATACATATGGTTTAAGAGATTTAGCTGGTTAGCATACGGAATACTATATAAAGAAGCTTTTTGCAAATACTGTGCGCTACTGGGTAGAATTAGTAGGGCAAGTCATAATTGCACTAAAAAAATGCAAAAACCTGCGTCTAAAATAGAAAAAAATGCAAAAAATGCGATTAAAATTTTCTGTCTACAATTTGATTGTTTTAAATACATCAACGCAAATATAAGCAAGGATTCTGTAACTAAATATGTAAAACAATCATTTTTTGTATATGTTGAATATTATTTGTGTATTTGCGGCGGGTTTAAAAAAAATAAATGCATGAAAAAGATGCAATAAAAAGTAAAAAACTGTTGTTTATGACACTTTTTCTGTATTTAAGATCAAAAAAATGCATTGAACTTGCCCTAATTATTACTCTTTATATTTTTTTTTATTACCATGATTTCAACAGGGATAAAATTTTATGATTTTCGGCTTAAGGGTATAGAAAATATTCGTAAATTGATTTTAATGTTGTTAAAAACGGTAAACTAGTGCAGGGTGTCCAACTTGATCTATATCGATCAAATTATCATTTTTTTGAACCCTTAAATGATCAAGATGACCTAAAATAATATATCGTTACCTCCTTCTAAATGTCGAAACAACAAGAAGATACTTCTGAAAATTTTAATATATCAGTATCAATTAATCTTTTAAATATTGGGGAATCACTGGAACAAAGTGAAGGTATTGTTAATATGGATGAAAATAATGGTCAATTATAACTAAAGAAAAATCCGTCTCGTAAATACCAGCATGATTATCTATCATTCGGATTCACATATATTGAGTTATATTCAACTCAAAGACCTTTTGCCTATCTTGTTACACTGTTCTAGCCAACTCCAGCCTCAATAAGTTCGAGCTTAAAACTCATTAAAAAGCATTTCAAAATCAAAGTATTGATCAACTACACCAATATTTACTACCTAAACTTTTAGATTATCAACAGAAATCCATAGAGAACTCAATTTGAAAAAATATAAAAACCAGAAATACTCAAATTATTTACATATAAATGTATTTACTTGACAGCTAAACTTAACAACCATACAGCATTCTCAGCTAAATGTAGTTCCTTTTTTAAAAAATTGTGATAAAATATTGTGTAAAGTGGAAAAAAAACTAATACTTGACTATCTACATGTTTCAAGAAACAGCGTATCAAGAGGAGTATCAAAAATAGGGGAATATATCAAAACAGAATGTATTAGTGTAGAGAAAGAATCGCCGTTTTACAGCCTGTAACTAGATTAGAGCACTGATCTGGGTAAAATTGCTCCGCTAATGTGTTTTGTAAGATATGAGAATAATTATAAAATATAAAAAAAAAATGCTTTTCTTGCTGCCAGTAGGTACGTAAACAACAAGTAAGGACCTTTATATATGTTTCATGGGTCTTATGAGTAAAATATCCCTTGATCTGAAAACGTTCATTTCAATTTCCACGAATAAGGCTTGGTCATTTGAAGGTAAACATGCTGGCCTCGCTGCTATAATGCGATTAGACTATCCTCATATGTAATTTAACCATTGCCTGATCCATCAAGAGATATAAGACATTAAAGATATTGCGCCCAGGAAATAGATATTTCCGTTTTTGTGCTTGAAAGTGTAAATTTTATAAAAAGATCGCCCAAAAGACAACGAATTTTTACAAATCTGACAAGACAATACTATGATTAGTCATATAAGCTTTAATATTACTGTGCATCCCGTTGGTTGTCGAAAGAAACTGCTTATTACGCGTATATAAGTGTTTTGATGCTTTTGTTGATTTTTTTGTATACGACCATAGCCATGCATTTGATTTTTTACTCCCTTTAAATTCTATTTGGCAAACTAAATTTGTGTTCATTGTTGATTTTTTAAAAAAATTAAATTCATTGAATATACAATTGCAGGGAAACTATTTATATATAATTGATTATACACACATTTTGGCATGCTTTTACGAAAAATTAAATCTATGGAGTGTATCTTTTGCTGCGGGTGAATACAAATTTTGCACGAAGCTTGAAGTTTTTACTGTTTCGCAAGATCAATGTCAAATCTTTTCACGAATTATAAACTGCATAATAATAAAAATGAAATACAGATATACGGATTTGCTATCTACAAACTACGATTGGATTCTTAATACGTTTATGATAAAAGATAGTATAAAGATAAATTTAAATTTTGACGAGAGAATGCAACTGGTGAAACTAGGAGGTAATATACAATGTTCTATTAGATTTACAAGAACAGATTACATTTCATTACAGATATCCATTGACCCAAAAAAATATAGCGATCTTTCGAACAAAGTATTAAAAACAATCATTCCGTTCAACACCGCCTAGCAATGTGGCAGATCTTTTATTCAATGAAAAACGTTTAAGGCATAAAAAGAAAAAGATTAAAGGATATCAAGTCTAATTTACAAATTTCCCTTACAATTGATGATGAGTTTATAAATGAAATGCCAGATATATAACCTAATAATTCTTAATAAATTCCAAATCATATTTTAATTTCTTCGATAGAAAACTCCATAAAAATAGGTTACATTTAAATTTTTGTTCTATTTACTTTGGTTTTATATATGAGTTTCTACCGTTTTTTGTGACAATATAATACTTTGATCGTTAAAAAATATTTATGATCGACTAAAATTATATTTTTGGACAACTCTGAACTAGTGTGGAGAAAATTTTAAATAAAAAGTGTTAAAGGGTTTAACAAGAAAGATGGAGAACCCATAAGCAAATAGGAGAAAAAAAAAATTATATTACAATGTGAAAAAAAATGATATTCAAGGCGTTATAAATGTCAAAAACGTAAAAAAACTTGTTTTACTTATAGATTATCGCCGAATATATTTCATAAATATAAAACCTTATTTGTGCATTATTTTAAAGAAATTTATGTGCAGATACTCATCATATGCGTAAGTTTAAGTATATGTATTTTTTGATATCTCCATATTTTTTATCCTTAAAATATCAAAAAATCTGAGGCCACAGCCATAATATAAAATAATCTATATAGCAAATGTGAAAAAGGTGTTTATAAGCTTTTTAAAAATACTTTAATCAAACCAGTAAGCTTAATCATGGCATTATAATAGTATATATGACTGTTATAGTAGAATCAAAGATAAGTTTTGCATTTATTCATCCACATATTTAAATCTTTGTACATGATCTCTCCTGATAATGATCATCAATGCTGCAAACATAATGATTATTATCGGAAATATAATAGTAATAACAAATGCTCATATAATAGCATACAAGAGAATGGTCATTATTGTCAACAATGACGATTTTATTCTTTATTAACAAAAAAATGGCTTTCTAGATTATTTTATATTTATAGGGCATACCGTAAAATCTAGATAGTAAGAAAAGGTACAAGACAAAAAAAAATAAAAATAAAAGTTGGATATTTAGAGTCAAAGACGAAATATCTCTAGTTTGGAGCAAAAATTTTTTGCCTTATTTTACAAGTTTTTGAACTTAATATCGAGACTTTTTGGTATTTAAATAATTTTATTTTCCCCCTCATTAGGGCACAAAATCAAAAGCCGTAAAATTCATATAAAAGACAAGTTATTCTATAAATCTTTGTAAGAATCATTGTGGAGTCGATAAAATGTTTAGAATCTATAAATGTACGATTTTTATTGTGATTTATGATGCAACAAAAAGCATAGAGGCATCAGCAATAGATTATCTGTTAAATGTGCAAATAAAGATGATTTTTGTAAATTATTAATATATAAATTGTTTTTATTTTATTAATGTTAGTTTAGGAAAGTTTATGCTTTTGTGAGCTCTTTAAATAGGAAAATGTAAAATTAATATAGATTGTCGTGGCTTTTGGTTTAAATTTTACTTTATCATGCGCAAAATTGTTAGATAAAATATCTTAATTCGATAAAAAATTTTTTAAGATCTTTTTTCAGTTTTTTATAGAACCGAATTTCATGAGGCATTTTGTTAATTTATCGCGAATATACAATGCCGAGCACATTTTTGTGCTCTATAAGTCGCACATCACTGTAAAAGTAAAATTTTAAAAAAAATATCAGCATTTACACATTGTATATGGTGCATGTTGGCAATATGGGCAATCAATGTGGCTCATTTCAACTTAACGTTATGGCGGAGGCGTTAATCAGGTGTAGCATAAAAATTATTTATGAAAAAACGTATAAAAAAAGCTTTTATTTACATTTTTTGTAAAAATCTCTTTTTTCAGCTATCACATTTGTTAACTGAGATATATTGGATCAATGTCAATTACCAATATATAAATAGCCTCAAAAATTTTAAAATAACATTTAAATTACAAATATAATAAAAAATGCAAATATAAGTTTTTATTTTTTTTTATTTTTTTACTAATAAGTAAAAGGATATTACGAGCAAAATTATAGTAGAAAACTTAAAGAATCTGTGTTTTACAACGTTTCTGCACCATAGTGCCTAATAAAAACAATAAAATATATATAACACAATTTAAAAACTATTTTTTGAATTTACTACTAGTTTGTTTATTTGTTTGTTTTTTTAACAAAATTCGTATTTAAGTTCTTGTAAATTTGGCCAAAAGTATTAATAGCTGGTAATTGTGTTATGTCAACTTACTAATCAATGGGCGAAAATTATAAAATAAAGGTAGTAATCTGCTTATTAAAAAATCTGACCCGCAATATATGACTGAAAAATCTACTCAACGTCTAGTGTGCAAAAAAAAATTTATAGTTGTAAGAAAAACTTTTTTTGGGTATACGCAAAACCCTAACGGGACTTTTGGTATGATTTTATATATTACAAAAACCTCACTGTCGATTATATTGTGTGATTTAGCAAAATACACATAATAAATATACATAATAAATAAAAATGCAATACATCGACAAGTAAAGCAAAATAAAAAGTGCATTCTACTTTTTTACACCGTTTTCGATTTTTTTAAATCTAGATGTGAACCTAAAAGTATGGAAATTGTTTAAAAATAAAAAATGTACTGCTTATATTTGTTTTATACAGTGCAATATATAATTTTATGCTAGTAGAAAAAAGAAAAATCATGTAAAAAATATGGATTTTTTTAAAAGATATGCGGCATCTCACGGGTATGTATTATACCGGACATGGTTATGATTATACCCACGATCCTTAAAACATATTGTATATTGTATTGTTAGAAAAAATCTTCTCAATTATATATTGACAATATGTAAAATTTATGGTTAAAATTACACATTCACATTAGAAAAGACAAGTATATGTTAAATGCTAGAAAATGTATTCTAAAACTACTTTAGTTGCGTTTTAAAGGGTTTAAATAATATCATATTACGTCAAAGCAAGAAATCTTACTATAATTCTATTAGTTGTAATCAAAATATCTTTTTATTATACTATATCGTAAGTTGTTTGCTATCTTCATTTATCAAAAAAAAACGTGTTCATACACCAAAAAATAAAAAAAGTACAGTGAAATACAGTCTATTAAATGTAAAATTATACGTAATATAAAAGTATCAATAAAAAAAGAAGGCTTGTATATTCTATGTAGTAAAACCGCCATCCTTTTTTTGATTAATATACGACACAAATTTTTTAGCTTTCTGTTTCTATTTCCTTTAAATATAGAACATAGCATATTTGTATTAAATATAATTTGCAAAATTATAATCACTACTTATGCTGATTTTAGTTACACATAAACATATGTCTTATATATTCATCGAGATTATTTACATTTTCTAAACTAATTACATAACTATAAACGGCACTTATTTTTTTAACTCATAGATTAGCATTACAATTTTTTTTTGCTATTTGTTTTGATGCTCTATGTATGCAAAAAGCTTGTATCAGATAAAGTCACTACGTTTTCATAAGTACGTTTTTTGTTATTGTTGTTTATTATGGCGTGTGTGTTAACATTATTTATGCAACCTGCGTACACATATTTTCTTTGCTCGTATTTTGGTACAAACTGCAATTTTGCGCCTTTAAAAAATATTTTAAGCACTGTCGAAAATTGTTTTTATTGTTTTTGGTGAGCATAATAGCTTGTGACAACACAATTCATTATTTTGTAGAAACAAGTATTTATTGAGGACCTCTGGATTATACGATCATAGATCGGTTACTAGACGGTCTGTAAAATGTCCCATTGACCAGTGAGCTTTTTTTCTGAAATGCCTGGAAATATATATTTTTTATAATATATGAGTTTTTTTTCTACTATTTAAGAATTGCATACTTTCTTTGTATAAAAATGTTACGCAAGTAAATTATAAATAAATCGTTTTTTTGTTACTCTAAGGCATTACTACTTTAATAAAATTTACCAAAAACAAATCTTTTTCGAAAAATATAAAAATAAACATTTTTTTTATATCATGTACCAAGATATTTTGTTCTAATCATGGAAAAATTCGAAAAACTGCTTCATAGGTCAAAATGCAGTATTAAATTTTAATGTGCTATATTTTTGCTTTTTATAGTTTTTTGAGTTTAGTTAACTTGTTACAAAAATCTCAATGAAATAAAATGTTTGACAATGAGTCTAAAAGTAAGCAATTTTACAGTATGGCATAAGTTTAAACTTTTTATCAGTATACAGCACTGGCTTACCCAGATCGACGGTAAAAGTAGAGGGGTAGATAAGAACCCTCTTACTCTTTAGAAAAAAAAATGATCGGTTGAATTAAAAAAGGGATTCGTCTTTCTTGCTGATATTTTGCAGGTTTTTATATTTTAGAGAACATTTTAAAAGAATTTTACGAAAAAAACACCAATGTTTACAAACTTTTTTAATATATGTTGGTAAGCACTTTATTGTCATAAAACGCTTAATACTTTCCTTGGTACAAACCTGAGTCTTACCTGTAAACGGGTAAAAAAAGACTCTTACCCAGTATTTTGTATTTATTTATTAGGCGCATATTTGCGTCATTGCCACATTTCACGCGTGTCACGTTTTTATATATAAGTTTGGTTATACATAAAGGACTACTGTATTTAAGATTTACATATATTTAACGATTTACCATTTATTTTTTAGGACGGGTTTAATCGCATAAAATAAATATACGTAAAAACCATATATGTGGAAAAAGAATTTGGCTTTATATAAAAAGTAATCTAAAAAAATACTACATTTTTTACATCATTTGCTGTGTTTAAGAAATGTAGTTTATAGTTTTTTTTCAGCTTTATTTAATATTTGCGTATTTCTGAAAACATAATATACATATATGTAGAAACGTAGACGCGCCTTAAGACATATTTTTTATGTATTTCAGTAAGAGTAAAAGTAAAAAAAAATAAGAAAGCGTACCTAGTATTCTTCGTGTATATAAATCACTGTTTTAGCGTATCAAAAAAAATAAAAAAATAAAGGTTTTTTGTAACACTTGTGTTGCAAAATTATTGCACAAAAAACTTAAAAAAATAATTGTAGTTAAATATAAGAGACAGGTAAAAAAACCAGTCAGTAATAAATTTACTTGGTCAATTTACTAAAAATGTTCGTATACTTTCCTGCCTTTCACTGCCAAGAGCACCTACAGCATCACACAAAATTACATATTTACATTTTACATAAAAGGAAATGGTTTTTGGTCTTTTTTTTATTTCTACTGTTAAAAGCGTTGTCTTTATCAACAATCTGTATGATACAACGCCGCATTTTTTACTATAAAGCAACCAGCAATAAAAAAAGCAGCAAATTTGCTAAAACATTTATAATTCAGTTTTTTTATTAATGAATGCACCTGTATTTGTTTTATTTTTTCTAATGTTAACAATATTTTTTCGTGTTTTTCAGATAAAATCTAAACGTTTTCGGTTTCATATGCCTTAGTAATGTTTATTTATTATCTATTTGTACTTACAATAACGAGATCTCCTTTTATTAATGCGTCTGGCAACTCAGTTAACTTGTAAGTTGGTGTATAGAATATAGTTTTTACCGCGTTTTTAAATGGAGAATGTTTAAAAATATGCAAAAAAAAAACTTATTATATATTTAAATTAGAACAATGTCCATAAAAGGGTAGTTTCTGTAAAAATCATTGTGGCAGTCAATGCATTTAAAAATGATTTATTTACTAAAAAATATAAAAAATTACTGATTAAAATGATTTTTTAATTATTAATTTAACATGAATTATTTTTTATGACCAAATCGGATAACAATGAACCAAAACATTTGCCAGTAGCTATTATTTCCCGACGATCTTTTTACAGACTAGAAAATATGTTTTTATTCTTTTATTAAAACGTTTCATGAAAAAATTGCAATCAGACAACAAACGACTTATTTTTTTAATTTTTATGAATTGATTTTATATTTGGTGGCGGTATCAAAACTATTTTTTAAAATTCATTGCATTCATTTGTATTAAAAGCACACTGCAAATGTTAGACTTAGTATTTTTTAGATCATATTCATACATTAAATTTTATTGCTGTCATTTATATCGGTTTTATTAAAAATTTCTGAAAAAAGGGTTTTCTATGGATTCAAATATAAAAGCCATTTTATTGCATGAAAAGGTGATATTGCAACAAATTTTGATAGAGCACCAGTTTTTAGTAATTTGGCTGTAGGCCTTCGGTTTAAAAGGTCTTGCAGAAATTTATGTAATAGCTTTTACTTGTTAACTTTAGTATTTTTAATCCTTCAGAAGTATTTTAAGCCAGTTAAAATTGTTTTATTGTAATTTTAAAAAATCTGAATAGATCATTTTTCCTTTTATAGTAAATTAGATGGTCAATCGAGAACGCAAAATTGGCGCTTTGCGAATACCTTGCACGTGCACCAAAGCCTTTGGATGTGGCTTTTTTGCAAAGCTAGGCCAGGTTTAGGCGAGACAGACGACCCGTTGATCAAGTCAGCACCCATGACCTATTTTGTAGTAGTGCTCTTGCCTGCCCTTCAGGCAGTGTAAGCATCTGGCTTCCATAAGTTATATATCCGCTGACTTGATTAATAAGTCAGCGATAAAAAAACCAACAGCTTTTATTGCTGTTTTTTTGACATAATTTTTTTAATGATATAATACTTATAACAACATTTTATTAAAAAAAAAATTACAAATATACAAATATATCAAGACATATGTAAAAATAAATCTAATGATAGTATTTTTATCGAACTTTATAAATAGGCATATAACGAACTGTATTTGGTAGCCTATATTGAAAAAAAACATTGATCACTAATTCATGTATTTATAGTCGATCAGCACATACACTTAAAAAAGTAATAACGCAATATTTTAAAAGTTGCAGCGCGATTCGATATGCACTTGTGCGGGAACTACAAACTAAGCAACTTACAAATTATAAATCTTAAGTAAAATGCATTTGCCTTAGAAACTTCTGTTTTTCTTTTGAAAAAACATGCATTTTGCATAATTTACACTCTTGAACAATAAATATTTTATATGCATCGACTTCTATGCAAGTAAATGACGTGCGTATCTATAAGGTCTTATTTTACGTTGAGAAAAATAAAAAAAGTAAAATTAATTTATGGTTTTTTTTGTTCTAATAAAAAAATACCGGAATTTTTTTTTAAAAAAAATTACATCAAAAAAAAACTACGTTAAAATGTACGTTTTACATATTTACTATTTCAATAAATTAAAAAAATTTCTTTAAAAACAATAAAATTTACAATGATTCATATGCTGTTATACACCAATTTGTGCATACAAAACTTTTGAAAGGTTTTTTTAGAAAAGTTTTATCTAGAACAGAATGTGTAGTAACTATAATTTGCGAATTAAGAAAAATCAGTATTTTAAGTAATAAATTAATAAAATTTACTTGAAGTAATTTTATTTTTATGCAAAAACAGGCAGTCGAATATGAAAATATAAATTACATGTATATGAAAAATGCTGAATCTCCAAGATTACTTCTTAAAAAAATATGCTTTGGGCGGTGGAAAACTCGCCCTGGGGCGAGTTGTCCAAAACTCGCCCGCGGGGCATAAAAGACAACTCGCCCCGGGGGGGGGGGGGGGG